>VMDO01012297.1:0-62861 GCA_007922755.1 Pedetes capensis | reverse complement strand
TTTTTTTTTTTTTTTTTGCGGTACTGGGGATTGAACCTAGGGCCTTGTGCTTGCATGCCCTGCATGTGCTGGACCACTGAGCTGCACCCCAGCCCATTTTTTTTTTTTTTTACTGTTTGAAACAGGGTCTTGCTGAGTTACACAGACTGCCTCTGCTCTTGAACTTGTGATCCTCTTGCCTCTGCCTCCTGAGCCATTGGGATTACAGGTGTGTGCCACCGCTCCTGGCTTCTTGTTGTTGCTGTTAGGTGCCGTTGAGTCGGTATCCGACTTATAGCGACCCTTATAGGGTTTTCAATGGCTGAGTGCTTCGGGATTGCCTTGGGAGTGGATTGCCAGGCCCTTCTCCCATTTTTGCGGTGCTGGGAGTTGAACTCGGGGCCTCAGAGACTGCAGCACAGCACTCTACCCACTGAGCCAAATCCCAGCTCCGCTCCTGGCTTAGATTTGTTAATATCTTTAAACTAATTAATGAAACTAAGAGTTGGTTCTTTGAAAAGATAAGCAAAATTGACACACCCTTAACCAATGAGAGAGAGAGAGAGAGAGAGAGAGAGAGAGAGAGAGAGAGAGAGAGAGAGCGCTCCAAATTAATAAAACTAGAGATGAAAAAGTGGTCATAACAGCTGATCCTAATGAAATACAGATTATCAGAGAATACTTTGAGAGCTTGTACTACTGAAGGAATGAAAATCCACAAGAAATGGATAAATTCTTTAATACTTATGACCTACCAAAATTAAATTCTGAAGATATAAACAAATTAAACAGACCAAATCAATCAATGAAATCAGGCAGTAATAAAGAACTTCCCAACAAAGAAAAGCCCAGGTTCTGAGGGGTTCACAGCTGAATTCTATCAAAGCTTTAAGGAAGAATTTATACCTATTCTCCTCAAACTATTCCATGAAGTAGAGAGGGAAAGTATACTTTCAGATTCATTCTACGAGTACAGTACATTGTGATACCAAAACCAGAAAAAGACACTACCAAAAACAAACAAACAAACAAACAACAACAACAACAAAAAACTACAGACCAATTTTCCTGATGAACATTGATGCAAAAATCCTTAATAAAATTCTTGCAAACAAAATATGGCAACATATAAAATAGACCACATACCACAATTAGGTGGGCTTCTTTCCTCAAGTGCAAGGTTGGTTCAGCATATGCAAATCAATTAATGTAACTCAACATATCAAGAGATATATAGACAGAAATCACACAATCATCTCATTTGAAGCTGTAAAATCTTTCAACAAATTTCAACATCCTTTCATGATAAAAGTCCTGAAGAAACTGGGCACGTAAAGAACATATCTCAACATCATAAAGACCATATATCACAAATCTATAGTCAACATTATATTAAATGCGGAAAAATTGATCTATGATCAGGGGCAAAACAAGGATGCCCACTCTCTCCTCTATTATTCAGTACAGTAGCTGAAGTCCTAGCCAGAGCAATCAGGCAAGAGAAAGAAATAAAAGGGATACACATAGGGACTGAAGAAGTCAAATTTTATCTATTTGCAGATGATATGATCCTACACTTAAAGGACCCCAAAAACTCCACTAGCATACTCTTAGAGCTAATTAGCTCTTTCAGCAAAGTGTCAGGATACAAAATTAACACTAACAAATCAGTAGTATTCTTTTATACCAATAACCAACAGGAAGAGAAAGAAATTTTTAAAAAGCCCACTTGCAATAGTCTACCAAAGATTAAATATTTAGGAATCAATCTAACCAAAGACTGTACAGACTTCTGCAATACAAACTTCAAAACAATAAAAAAAGAAATCACAGAGGATACCAGAAGATAGAAAGACCCCCTTTGCTCATGGATCAAAATAATTAATATTGTGAAAATGGCTGTATTACCAAAAGCAATCTACAGATTCAATGCAATTCCCATCAAAATTCCAAAGATGTATATTTGTATAGCCTGAACAGTTGCCATTACAATACCTGATTTAAAACTATACTACAGGGCCATAGTAGCAAAACAGCTTGGCACTGGCACAAAAACAGGCAGGAAGCACAATAGAAGAGAATAGAAGACACAGATATAAACCCACATAACTACAGTTGTCTAATCTTTGACAAAGGGGCCAAAGGCATACTCCAGACAAAAGATAGCCTTTTTAAGAAATAGTACAGAGTAAATTGATTATTTATATGTAGAAGAATGAAAGTAGACCTGTATCTTTCTACCTGCATGGAAATCAACTCAAGAAGGATCAGAGACCTCAACATAAAACCAGAAACCTTAAAACTACTAGAAGAAAATACAGGAAACACTCCAACACATAGTCGTCTGAAAGTAGTTCCTTAGCAAGACTCCAGTAGCCCAGGAAACAGCACCAAAGATTGACAAATGGGATTACATAAAACTAAAAAGCTTTTGTACAGCAAATGAAACAAGAAAGGGAGAACCCACCGAATGGGAGAAAATTTTTGCATCTTACACATCTGATAGAGGATTAATATCTAGGATATGCAAAGAACTCAAGAAATTAAACACCAAAGTAACAAATAATGTAATAAATAAGTGTCAATGGTACTGAACAAACAATTCTCAAAAGAATAAATACAAGTGTCCAATTCTGTCTCACACCAGTTAGAATGTCCAAGATTAACAAAACAAACAGCAAACAATGCTGGTGAGGATGTGGAGAAAAATGAACACTTTTATACTGCTGATGGAACTGTAAATTAGTTCAGCCACTACGGAAATCAGTGTGGAGGTATCTCAGAAAACTAAAAATAGACCTACCTATGACCCAACTATACTACTTCTGTCTGCAGCCATAGCACCCTAGCAACTAATCCCACCTGACCTCAGAAGCTAATCAGGGTTGGCCTGGTTAGTCCTTGGGTGGGATACAACCTAGGAATACCAGGTGCTGCAGGCAAGGGAGAAGGACCTGGCAATCTAGTCCAGAAATAATCTGTCATTGAAAACCCTTTCAATAGCATAGGAGCACTGTATTGGGGAGTGTTTTGTTTTGTTGTACATGGGGTCACTATGGGTTGGACCCAACTCTACAGCATGGGACAACATACCACTTTTAGGAATAATTCAAAGGAAGATAAGTCATACCACAGAGACACCTGCACTTCAATATTTAATGCAAGATTCCTCACAATGGATATTCCTCACAATATTTAATGCAAGATTCCTCGCAAGGATATGGAATCAATCTAGATGCCCATTGACATATGATTGGATTTAAAATGTGATATGCATATATATGAACATATATGTAATGGAATTTTATTCCCCACTAAAGAAGAATGAAATTATGTCATTTGTAGTAAAATGGATGGAAACGGAGAACATCATTTTAAGTGAAATAACCCAAACTCAAAATGAGAAATACCACATGTTCTCTCGCATATATGAGTAGATTTATTTTAAAGAAAAATTATATGACATGTATTATATATAAATATATAATCCTACTTACCTAAGATTTGAAAATATAAGTGGACCCAAGATGAAAGGGGAGGAGGAGGGAGTGGATGAAAGGGAAGTTGGGAGAGGGAAGAGGAATTTAGAAGGGTATAGAGGGAGAGAAAAGGTGCAAAATACAGGATGAAACTCTGAAAATCCAATAAAAAAGAAAATCATGCTACATCTCATAGTTGCATACAATAGTTCTGAAAAATGTTTAAGGAGGTGGAAGTATAAACAATCCTAATCTGATAATTGCATAATGGATATATGAACTGATTAATCATTCTATATCCCATGGATATGTATAATTAAATACTACTAATAAAAAGCTGCCTGCAGCCGTAGCCCTGTGGTATCCAATCCTGTCAGATCTTAGAAGCTAAGCAGGGTCAGGCCTGGTTAGTACATAGATGGGAGACTGACTGGGAACACCAGGTGCTGTAGGCTTAGGAGAAGGACCCGGCAATCCACTCCCAAAAATCAATCCACCATTGAAAACCCTATGAATAGCAGAGAGGCACTGACAATAGTGTTTTGCCTGTTATACGCAGGCTCCTTATGAGTTGTATACCAACTCAACAGCACCGAACAACAACAACAATAAAAAAAACTGGTTGGGATTTAGATCAGTTGATAGGGCACTGCTCCACACTGTCTAGGGACCCAGGTTTGATCCCTAGCACTGCAAAAATGGGAGAAGGACGTGGCAGTCCATTTCCAATAAACCCTCCCTATGAGGGTTGTTATGAGTCAGAATTTAGACTGGACAGCACCTAACAACAACAGTAACAATAAAAAAAGATCTTTAAATTGTTTACAAGGCAGTCAAAGGCCTAGATCAATTTTAGTTGTCATTGTTTAGTGAAAACAGTGTTTAAGTCAATGTCTTGTACTCCTGCAGACCAGACTGTTGCCTAGATTTTTTTTCTTCTGTACTGGGGTGACCCCGGGGCCTTGTACATGTGAGGCTAGTGCTCTACTACTGAACTGCAACCCAGCCCCATTTTTTTTGTATATATTTTTTGAGATAGTGTCTCATTAAGCTGCACAGGCTGCTACTGGCTTCCAACCTGTGATCCTCCTGCCTCAGCTTTTTGAGTCACTGACATTACAGGTATGCACCACCGCATCCTGCTGATGTCCAGAATCTTGGCATAGCACTTCATTGTCCACAATCTACTCTGAAGAATAACTTGGGTGAAAAATATGTAAAAATCAGCACATCTAAAACTCCTTTTTAGTGACACTAGCAAAAGTGGGACTGGCAAAGACCATAGGGAAGAATAGATGAACTAAATGGGAAGGTGATCAAATATGACTTACGAAGGTATAACTCACCCCATTTTTATTTGTCACAGGCATTTCCTGTCATTCCATTGCAATCCAGCATTAAGTGAAGAGTTCATTGACCTCAGTTTAGATGAATCCATTGGAAATTTCTGCATTTGTACAAGATTTATGCTTCTGACAACTTACTAAATTAAAGGACAGGTTAGCTGGGACTTATCGTTCTTGGGCATTTTAATTAGCAGTCTAATAACATGGGAATTTGTAAAATTCTTTTCTGTCACATGAGCTGAGTTCTCTGACTTGGGGCCAGTGATTTATATCCAAGTTGAATCTTTCTCATTCTATAATCCTAAATTCCATGCAGAGATTTTAGAATACAAAAGCTCAATGTATCCATCTGACTAGGAAATAGTCCATTTAACTAAGCTCATAAAGAATACCAAAGCAATTTCACAGCTGATTTAGACTCATAGGCCTTATGTACCTAGTCTATAGGAAACTCATAGGAATTAAGCGTTGAAAGCAAGTCTTCAGATCATCTAGCTCAAGCATTCTCTTTTATAAGATTATGTATTCCCAGAGAACTGAGAGTTTTTTGAGGACAGGGATCACATTTTTTTCTTCAAGGTGTTTGAATGAGTTGAGACATGCCTGAAGCCCAAAATGTAACTGACATGATTTTACGCCTTTTGGATAACTAAGAGTCCTATGATCACGGTATATTGCCTGGGTACATCATCATATTTCTCTTAGCCCCAAACAAATGAAATATTAAATACAAATAGATTGTACATCATAGTGTGCTTCAACTACCAGGCAACTGGACTGAATTTTTCATTTTCCATTTGGCAGTGAGTATGAACAATTTCAAAGCGTTATCATTATAGTTAGAAGAGCAATACTTCAAGGGATTAGTGCAAATCACAGTTTGATGAAATGGAGCTGTAGCAGGGGGGAAGATGTTACAAAATTCTAAAACAAACCAGTGCTTATATAGAAAGGTCACCTGAGAGTATTTAGCAGAGCACAGCACAGAGGTGCCACCTAGTGACTGCAGTCTTTTGGCTGTGCAAAGCACAGATTTGTTAGCATGAAGAGACTTGTATATATTTCAGGTCATCTTCAGATACATCATAATATAAAATGTCTACTGAAACTTTGTTCTGCTCTGTCAAATCCAGAAAATAAAATGAGCAATGCACCGTAAGCCTTTGAAAGTCAGAAGGGCAACAACAACAAAAGAATAGGGTATGCATCAAAGTGCTTTACTCCTTATGGGTGTACATTCTTCAGTTCCAAATAGGTATACAAAAATTCTACCATATGATGTGATAAAAAGGATAAAATGTATTCTTACCTCCACCATTATACTTTAGGTTATCTCCTAAAATAACTTTTATTGAGCCCAGAATGTAGCACATAACAACTGTTTGATTAAAGATGTTAATGAGTGAATGCATTAGTGAATGTTGTTGTTGTTGTTAGGTGCCATCCAGTCGGTATCCAACCCTCAGAGAGTCGGTAGCGACCCTCAGAGGGTTTTCAATGGCTGACTGTTTTGGGATTGCCTTGGGAGTGGATTGCCAGGCCCCTCTCCCATGCATTAGTGAATAGATACTACATAATTCCTTGAATTTAAGAAATTTCAAAAGAAGGCATTACCTTGGAAAGTGGCCAGCCTCAAATTGTCCTCACTGCTTATATGATCATGTCAGACAATTACCTAAGTATCTGAGTATAATCTTATTTTAAAACTTGAGAGAAATCCTGAAATCGATGGAGCTTGATGTCTCAAATGGAGCAGGGGGTGGAGAAAGATTTAAAGCATGAAAATGCCCCAAAGTGCTAGCAATAAAATAAGAAGTGAAATGTACCCCTATTTATGTCTGGCAGTATTCTATTCTAACAGAATAGATTTATTCATACTGTAGGGATAGTCAGACTGCCATTATCAACTGTAAGATGGGTATTCAAGATGCTGCTGACCCTCCTCTCCAGATATATTGTTAGGATCCATTGAGTTGGGTCTAACTCATAGTAACCCTGCATACAACAGAACAAAATTCTCCCAGACTTTGTGCCAGGCACACAAGATTTTTTATTTTTAAGTGCATTGTTGCAGACACCATGTCAATATATCTAGTTGAAGGTCTTCCATTTTTTCATTGCCCCCCCCCCCAACTCTCCCAAACATGCTGTTCTTCTCCAGGAACTGGTCTCTCCTGACATGTCCAAAATACGTAAGATGCAGTCTAGCCATCCTTGCTTCCAAGGAGCACTTGGTTGCATTTCTTCTAGGCAGTCCATGTTATTGTTGTTAGGTGCCATTGAGTCATGTCTGACTCATAGCGACCCTCATAGGGTTTCCAATGGCTGATTGTTTCGGGACTGCCTCAGGTGTGGATTGCCACATCTTTCTCCCATTTTTGTCGTGCTGGGAATTGAACCCAGGACCTCAGAGACTGCAGAGCAGAGCTCTTCCAACTGAGCTAAATCCCAGCACCATAGTATAACCAATATTTGTCTCCAGCACCAAAATTTAAAAGCATCAATTTTTCTCCTGTCTCTCTTACTCAATGTCCAGTTTTTACAACCATTATGTTGTAACTGAAAATACCATAGCATGAGTCAGGCACACCTTCGTCTTCATTGTGACATCTTTACTTTTCAACACTTTAAGGAGGTCTTCTGAAATAGCTTTTCCCAATGCAATTTGACTTTTGAGTTGTTGACTGCTGCCTCTGGGTATTGATTACAGAACCAAGTAAAACAAAATCTTGGACAACCTCAATATTTTCTCCATTTACCATGAAATTGCTTACTGACCCAGCTGTAAGGATTTTTGTTTTCTCGATGTTGAGGTGTAATCCATACTGAAGGCTGTGTTCTTTGATCTTCATCAGTGTTTCAAATCCTTTACACTTTCAGCAAGCAAAGTTGTGTCACCTGCTAATGCAAGTTGCTAGTGAGTCTTCCTCTAATCCTGATGCCATGTTCATCTTCATAAAGTTCAGTTTCTCAGATTATTTGCACAGCATAGAGATTGAAGAGGTATAGTGAAAGGACACAGCCCGGACACACATCTTTTGTGACTTTAAGCAGTCTTCCCTTGTTTTGTTGGAACAACTGCCTCCTTTCCATGTACAGATTCCTCGTGAATAAAGTGATCTTGTATTCCCATTCTTCACAATGTTTTCCATAACTTGTTGTGATCCACTCAGTCAGATGCCTTTGCATAGTCAATAAAACATAGGTAGATATCTTCTAGTATTTTCTGCTTTGGGTCAAAATTCATCTGACACCAATAATGATGTCCCTGTTTCCATGACCTTTTCTGAATTAGGGTTGATTTTTCCAACAATTCCCACATACATAATGTTTTTATTAGGCAAGCCTAATAGTAAAGATGCATACATTTATATGTGTGGTTGTCTAACAATGGTGATGCTCTGCTTAGTTGATTGATGCTACTCTGATACAATAAAAAGCATTAAATGTGATGGGCGTTTCATGAATTAGAAAGGTTTTGAATAACTGGCTGCATGATCAGAAGCAGAAAGTCCATAAATCCATGAATCAATCAATGGTTGGTTGTTTGCTTGCTTGCTTTTGTTTTGAAAATCACTAACATAGTCTCCCTTTAAAAGTTGTAAGAAACAAGGTGGGAAATAAAAGATGGCATGTTTTATTTGTTTAGATGAACAAAAGACAGCTTGTTCATTTCAGGAGGAAAAGAAATTGATATATTATTAGAATATAAGTGACAAAACAGGGCCTCCTAACCTATCATGGTTCAGATTTATTACCATTATCCAGGAGCCAAAGAGCAGAGAAGCTTGGGTTGCTGTGGTGTTATGAAGATGGGGTGAGAATATAGCTAAATAATGGAGAAAGACCTCTGCACAGAAAATACTTGCTGAATCTGTGTGTCCTTGAGCATATTGTTTAATATCTCCTGAACTTTGCATTCTTTATCTATAAAATATTGATACAAAAGAATCAAAGGGTTGTTTTTGAGACATAGATGTAATACCTTGAAAATACTTTTTAAAGCTGTAACTCACTTTGAAATGTTGTTGTTGTTGGGTGCCATTGAGTCGGTTCAGACTCATCATGACCCTATGTACAAGAGAACAAAACACTACCCAACACTGTGTTTTGAAATATGAGCAAGACTATTACCATCTTCAAATAAAACACAAATAGCTTTGTCTTTTTGCTCCTGCAAAGTCTCTATTTAGCCTATTTAAGGAAAACAATGGAAGAAAGACTTAGAGTTGGCTACTATAGCTAGTTAGAGGAACAAACAGCCAAAGGATATGAATTCTTCAAAGCAGTGATTTAAATGCCAACAGATAATCTCTCCTAACAGTATCCTCTCAAAGTGCCCATTTCATTGGGGGAAATTTCACTTTTAGAAATAAACTATTTAGGATTAAGTAGGTAGCTTCTTTTAAAATACAAATGCCCATAGGTAGGTATGTATTTGAGGTTACTGTCATTAAGGCTATCACACAAGCATCTGTTGGTTTAACAATCTGTTAATAAAAACTGGATGAAATTTGTTCATTTCAGATGATACGCATTGTCCTACATTTCTAGCACAATGAGACACCCTGAGCTGAGAGCACTGACTGAGGATACAGGTGTTCCAGAGAAGCCAAGAGGGCCGGAAAGAAAAGTGTTCTCACCCACAGGTGATAGTGGGAAGCAGAATACAGAAGGCTCACCCTGCAAGAAACTTTATCCTATCCTCCTAAATGAGAAATCTCTATTAAAACACATTTTCCCCTACTTGTGATATTTCAGAATTAAGATCAATTTTAAATATATGCATTCTGATTGGAACAACTACCAACAAGTATTTACTTGTTTGCATTTACTATGTTCAGGAAAGGAACCATTTCCTACATGTATTATTGAAAGACTAATCACTTATACCAAAAGTCTAACTCTTATTATTTCAAAATTAACATGCATTTCTGGTTTTTTCCTATTATAGATGCTTTCTGTAATTGATCAGCTAGCCAACTAGGATTTATTTCTTACATTAAGATCTTTTAGTCTTCTCTTTATATAAACATGTGTATGTGTGTATAATATCAGTTTATATGTTTTAGAAAATATTTTAATGTTAGAAATAATATAGCCTGACACATATGATCTTTTTAATGGATATTTTCACATTTTCTATATAGTGAAATAGCTGACCATAAATATTACATATAGAAGTCAATGTTTAAATAACCTATATTCTCCAAACTCATTACCTAAATACTGGAAAACCTCAAGGAGGCTTTGTAGATTCTGACGGAAATTTTTGATATGCAGGAATGGAGGGATTTGTCCTGGTATGGTTGGTCGAATAATGGATTTCCAATGATGTCCACATCCTACTTCCTGGAACCTGTGAATATATTACATTATGGGGAAAAGGAGAATTATGACAGAAGATAGAATGATGATTGCTAACTTGCTGACTTAAAATGGAGAGTTTATCCTGGGTTTTCTGAGTCCAATGTAATCACAAAGATTCCTAAATGCATATGAGGAAGGCAGAAGAGTCAGTGTTAGAGTAGTGTGATATGAGAAAGATTTGAATGGCCACATTTGGCTTTAAAGATGGAAGAAGAACGTGGAGCAAAATAATGTGGGTTGCTTCTGGAAGCAGGAAAAGGCAGAAAACCGATTTTCTCCTAGATCTCCAGAAAATAATAAAGTTCTGCTGACATTTTTTTGATTTTTAGCTAGTGAGGTTCATTTCAGACTTCTGACCTATAAAACTGTAAGATTATAAATGTGTGTTTTATAAGCCAATATGTTTATGATGCATGCAGCCAAACTACTGTGGTGTCAGATCCTGTCAGATCACGGAAGCTAAGCAGGGTCAGACCTTGTCAGTACTTGGATGGGAGACAACCAGGGAACACCAGGTGCTGTAGGCTTGGGAGAAGGATCTGGCAACCCACCCCCAAAAAACTATCACCGGCTGAAAACTCCATGAATAGCAGAGTAGCACTAACAATACTGCTTCTACTGTTGTATGTAGGGTCACTATGAGTGGGATACCAACTCCAAGGCATCTAAGAACAGCAACAACGTTTATGGTAATTTGTTATAGCAGCAACAGGAAACCAATACATTTATAAAACCAGTAACTCCTCCATTCAGTCACTGAACAACTCGTATGTATTCCTAAATATAGGACACTTGACACATGCATCTAATCATGTTCAGTCAGTAGAGCTGCCTTTTGTTAACTTCCTCTATTTTCTTTCTTTCCACTGGAAACCAAGAATGATAAAATAAGAGTCGGAGTGGTGACGCTCACCTGTAATCCCAGTGGCTCGGGAGGCGGAGGCAGGAGGATCACAAGTTCTAGACCAGACGCAGTCTGAGTAATTTAGCAAGACCCTGTCTTAAAAAAGAAAAAAAAAAAAAAACAAAAATGGGCTGAGGGTGCAGCTCAGTGATCTAGCACTTGCAAAGCATGCAAGTGCGAGGCCCTGGGTTCAATCCTCAGTATCACAAAACAAACAAACAAACAAACACCCAACCAACCAACCAACCAACAAAAACAAAGGTAAAGAATTTTCTTTTCCTCCTAGAGGGTTTTAAAGTAAAATCTATTTCTAACACCCTTTCATTCTCTTCTTTTTTGAGTAGATATATCAAGAAAACTCTGTCAGGGGTGTGACGACACATGCCAGTAATCTCAGCAACTGGAAAGGTGGAGGCAGGAGGATCCCATGTTCCGGGACAGAGGCCACCTTGTGTAATTTAGCAAGACCCTGTCTCAACTTAAAAAAACATATAAAAGAGGCCAGGGATGCAGCTCATTGGCAGACCCTTTGGAAAGTACTCTCAAGGCCCTGGATTCAGTCTCTCAGAATCTACCCTCCCTCCGAAAGAAAATTCCCAATGTAAATTGGGCTCTATTCTGGACCTGGAATAATGCATGCACATTTCATTTTAAACAAAAATTAATATAAAGACATGAATTTGTATAAAATATGAAGATATGAATTTCAAATATCCAAATTTCATATCCAGCTGAAATCTTCCTCATATTAACCCACTAATTCATCTATGCATTCATGCAGTGAATTCAGTTTTTACCAGGCTCCAGTCACTCTTTCAAATACTATAAAGAGAATAAATAAGGAAATGGAGGAGGTGGAGAAAGAGGTATAAAAACATTGCTTCAGAATCTTCCAATCTAGAGGTGTGGCAGAAACATATCTCCAAATATAATGGAAGGAATTAAATGCTTTGATGGCCACGATATAACTAATTTCTTATACAGTTCAGAGCACCTGGTAAGTACTTAGTAAGGACTCACATTCACAAGTATATGTTATTTTATTTGTATAAATTGTAGTAGTAATAATTGTCAATAATCTCAATACTTCTCTCTGTGTATCTATATATGTGTGTGTGTGTGTATGTATATATACATGTATATATATATACATATATATAATTTTATTTAACATATTAAAGAATTGACATTTTACTTTGAGGCACTGTTTCATATATTTGGTGGTGGTTGACTCTAATCCCAGAGTAAATCAGAAGACCAATAACTTAAAACTGTTTTTGACACAGATCTTAAAATATGTGAATCAAGAAGGGATTGAATAAATGGAGAGAAGCAGAAATTAGAGAACATCCTACTTTTAAATCTTTTTTTAAACATTATATTCTAAATTCTATCAAAGATTTTGTGTGTACTTATGTCTGGAAATTAGTCAACTAATTATGGATAATTATAATTAATATCTGAATTCATTATATTGAGGCATATTAATTGGAATTTAAAGTATATTCTGAGCTGTCTTAAATCCCTTACACTCTAACAATCAGAGAATAATGGTTGCTTGATTGTTTCAAATTGGGATAAAACTCACAAACCTTAAAATAAATTTCGACATAACATTAAAAGTTTGTTAGATATTTTGTAGGAACCCCTCACCTGGCTTGTAGGGATTTGTTCTCAGGTAGCCATTTTCCTAAAAGATAGCACCAAGCTTGTAGTTAGTGGCCGTGCTTTCATAGACTGCTTGACAGCTCTTCACCCACACTCTTCAGTTTCTTTGACAGAATTATATTTGCAAAACACATGCAGGAGTTCTATACCTCTGTTTAAAACAAAACACCGAACTCTTTTTCCAAACAACAGTATAAAATCCTAACCATTTGTCATGACATTAAAGGTATTTCCCTATCTTTGTTGTTGACCCCACCATCTATAGAGACAGCTGATAGTCACTCCTGTTTCAAATTCTCCTTTGCTTCCAATTCTAATCAGTAACTGTGTTCTGGTATGTTTTTCTTCTAAACAACTTTGAATCAGGCCTATACTCTTCTTTCTACTACCATTATCTCATAGTAGGCTTGCTAATGTCTTTTCTGGTATTATACAAAAACTTTTTTGAATGTTAGTCATACTAATATACCAATTAATCCTTCACCTGACCTCCAAATTTACACAGCAAGTCTAGTAATCAGCCAAATGTCTATGGTTAAATAGACCAAACTTTTAAGGGAGGTGCACAAGACCCTTTGTGGTCTGGTCCTGTCAACTTCCCTAGCCCCACTGTACTCTCTGCTCAACTTACACTCCAGAAAGTATTTGCAGTTCCCTTGAAGGACAGTTTGCTGTTTGATGTCCCTGTCCTTTGTCCATGTTGAACTCTGTTTAAAACAGCTTTGCTCCTTTGCTTCCATATTTTACCAAATTCTGGAACCACTTCCTTTGGAAAGCTTTTTGTGATACTTTTCAGGCTGGATTAGTTTTCAGAGTGTGTTACACATTTCTATTATAGCACATGTTGGTGTATATTAATGCCTTTTGTTTCCATCGCTCTCTTCCATCAAAACATGAGATTCAAGTGTCAAGCAGCGGCCCAAATACCTTTGTGTTTCTAAGGCATGGTGTAGTGTATAACATATTTAGATGCTTACTAAATTCTTAGGAGCTGACAGAAACTACAAAGACTAACTTAATCTTCAATTTCTACCAGTTTCTATATTTTTCTTATAGCCTAGCCCTATGAACCACATGCTTGTCATTCATCTATCCACTCACCCATCCATCCATGGATACTCGGGTACATACTTTTAATCTAGTCATGGAGACCTAAAAATTTTCTGTTTAGTAAATAAATGGATAAATTACCCAATCTTCTTGCTATCTTGATTTTTGATAAAGCATTTTCACCCTTCTCCATCCTTAAATGAATTTTAATGGAGCACACCACAGCTACTTATGAAACTTTTCTTATATACTCTAACCCTGAGGACTGCATATGGGTTTTCTAAATTGTTCATTCTTTTATTAATTTATTGATAAAAAATTTCTTGATGATTGGACTTTTTTTTCTAGTATAGAACTTAATGATGCAATTAAAAACACTGATTTAGTAACCTATTATAATTATCAGCAAAGGGCTAACATAAAAAGTATTTTTAGGAGACTATTATATATAACCCCCACATGTCTGCCTGCTTGTTGTGCTGTGTAGGCTTGTATGTGGCTGTGATGCTAAAAGCTATGCCACCAGTATTTCTGATACTAGCAGGGACACCCATGGTAGACAGGTTTCAGCTGTGCTTCCAGACTAAAACAGACTAGGTAGAAAGACCTGGCAGCCCACTCCTGAAACAATTAGACATTGAAAACTCTATGAATAGCAGAGAAGCAATCAAATATAGTGCTAGAAAATGAGCCATCCAGGCTAGAGTGCATTCACGAAATGACTGGGGCAGAGTTTCCTCCTCAAAGTAGAGTTGACCTTAATGACAGGAATGGAGTACAGCCCCCAGGACCTCCTTTTGCTGGTGTGACAGAACTCAAAATGAGAAGAAATATAGTGACTGCAATATTGGGCTCCAACCTAAAAAGATCCTGTACATAGCACAGTGTTGGGTGGTGTTTCATTCTGGTGTATGTAGGGTCACTGAGTCAGATTTGACTCAATGGCACCCAACAAACAACATTATATATAAACTGATGTGAGAGTGAGTTTTGGTTCAATTGGTAGAAAATTAACTTTTTATTGTATTAACTTCTTTATAGATAAGTTTAAAAAATGAAAGTTGAGTATCATCTAATGTAAAACTAAAAATGTTATGTAGGTAGGATGTTGAAACTTCATCTTCTGTACTTATGTTTTGGCTCAAATGTTTTAAAGAAGTTTAATATTTTATTTTATTTTTTGGCAGTACTGGGAGGATGAACCCAGGGCCTTGCACATACTCTGTAAATGCTCTACTAATGGGCTGCATGCCCAGCCCTGTTTTTATTTTTTATCTTGTGATAGGAACTTGCTAAGTTATGCAAGCTGCCTCTGGCCTCAACTGTGGGATCCTCCTGCCTTCACCTCCCAAGTCTCTGGTGTTATAGGTGTGCACCACTAAGTCTGGTTAGTTCAATATTTTAGTTGAAACCATATGGTGTATATGGAGGATCTGCTATGTACCAGACACTGTTAGGTAATGTTGTTGTTGTTGTTAATTTCCCTCGAGTTGGGTTCACCCACCTGCAACCCTACGACCCTACATACAAGAGATCAAAACACTCCCAGATGCTGTGCCATGCCCTGCACTATGTCAGTGCTTCTCTGCTATCCATAGGGTTTTCAATGGCTGATTGTTTTGGGATTGCCTTGGGAATGGATTGCCATGTCCTTCTCCCATACAATATACTTAATAAAAGCTATTTTTAAATAGTGAAGTTCTTCAAGTCAACTGAAGGGCAATATTTTAGTTGAATATTTTGGGTTGATTATCAGATATAGAAAAAATATCTTATACTACTTGATTTATCTAAAAGATATATGTTGTTGTTACATGAACCCATTTTCATACATTTAAAATTGCCTGCAGCTGTAGCACTGTGCTGTCTGATCTCATCAGATCTCAGAAGCTAAGCAGGGTTGGGCCTGGTTAGTACTTGGATGGGAGACTGCCTGGGAACACCAGTTGCTGTATGCTTGGGAGAAGTCCTGGCAGCCCACTCCCAAATATCAATCTGCCATTGAAAACCCTATGAATATCAGAGAAGCACTGACAATAGTGTTTTGCCTGTTGTACATAGGGTCACTAGGAGACAGACACTGACTCCATGGGACCTAAAAACAAAATTTTTAGTTGATGACTGCTAAATATTTTTTTTAGGAACAAAGTAAGGACAAATACCAAGCTGGATACTGATGCTGCATTAAACAAATCCCTAATGTTATTCTTCTATGCATCCTCTAAAAAATGTTGGCTGAATTAATGTTTATTAATTTTTGAATCTATATGAATACAAATCAATGCTTGTTTTACTAGCATTTAAATTTTGGATATTACTGTGATGCTATGTAGATAGTTAAGGACTGGGAATATAAAACCATAGTTAAGGCATCATTGAGAGTTGATTCTAAATTGGGAAGTTCAGCCTTGGCTAGTTGAGATCAATATCACAGTAGAAAGTCTTATGCAGTGTGCTTAGACAGAAAGGATGCATGAGCAAACAAAAAAATAGTTTTAGGAACAGCAGCACATTTATTCAGAGTAAATAGCCTGAACCTCCTTTCCACTCCTTAAGATATAATGATCCAATATTAAAATATAATTCAAAGGTGATCACAAAAAATATATATGTATAAAAAATAAATGAAAATGGTGCATGTGGTCAAATAGGATGCTGGTTTTATTAACCTAATGACATTTTTTTTTGTTTGATGACTATTACTTAGAATAACTTATAGTTGAGCATGGCAATTGTAATAAAAGTAGTCTAGATTTTTGAATTTACTACATATCTCATCATGAAAAATGTCCTTTACTTTTCAAACTTTGAGACAGATTGACCAGATTGTTCTTATTACCTACTATACTTTGTGGCCTCTTCGTGAATAATGATGTTAATAATTCAGTTTTCATTCCCTTCAATTGTGACAAATTTTGACTTGTCAAGAATATATAAAAATATAAGTTATGACTTCAGGACTTTCATTTCTTTAAAACTTATCGACATAAATGATATAAATCTACTTTCTTCAATCTATTTTCAGTGTGCCCAATATTTTCATAACTATATCTACTTTATCTCTGCTTTAAATCTCTGTCAGTAATATTAGGAATTATGAGATCTGTGTTGATTTATTTTATATTCTCTTTTCCACTTATATACAAGTATTAAATGGGCTAGTTTGCAAATCTGATATTTCTTATCTTTTCAATACTTGCATGATAATTTTCATTTACTATAATTTTTTGGGTAGCATTGTTTTAGAGTTTTGTTTTAAATACCTGGAGCTTTTAATATTTCATTTTATTCATAGAGTAAGTTATTTTCCCACCTGTCTTTAATGATCTTTTGCTTAGAGTCATATATTACCAAATCCTTCTCCTTTGTATCTTGCTCAGCAGAGTGCACATACTTTTAAAAGCTTTTGTTTGTCATTTATACCACTCTTTCAATCCTGCCATAACCACATACTCTTTAAATCTCTGCCCAACCAAACTGGTCCCTGGAGACCTCTAAGAAATTCACATTTAATGGAGGCTGAGTTTCATTTAAAGACGCATTTGTTTTTCCATTCTTCAACTCAATTCAATTCAATTCAATTCAGCACATATTTATTAACTTCCCCTATAATGTTTTTTCATTTTAAATAAAAAAAGCTTATATTACCTTCCCCAAGATTGCAAGTGCTAAGGAATTCTATTTTAGGCTACTTTTTATGCACATATAGTTTCAAAACTTTTAACCCTATCAATACATTGACCAATTTGGAGATTAATGGCTGTTGCCTAGACATTTTGTAGGCAGTGGCAACAATTATCAGGTCTCAGAGTTCTTGTGAGATTAAATGTCCAATTTCTTGCCTTTAATCAATATATTGATTTTTTTCTGTTCTGGAAAACACAACTACATCATACACACATGTGTATATCCATATATTTCCTCAAATTCTTTACCTACACTTGTATTGTACTTACTTTGTACTAAGCACACTACAGGTTCTTTACCAATATTAACTTACCCAATTTCCACAATAGCTCTATGTATTAGGTACTATCATTACGGCACCCTCAATCCATTTTAAAATAAGCAGTTTGGGTCAGACAGATGTTAAGTAAATTGATGAAGTTTAGGCAGGTAAAAGATAATGGAGCTAGAACTTAACCTAGGCAGCTGGCGTCAAAGTCTATGTTCTTATATCATATACTATATGAAGAAATATGAATCATTTTAAAGGTAAGAACAATTTCTTTGTTTGCTTTATCATAGTTGATTTTTAATATAAGCCCTTACCACTGAAAGAGCATTTGATACAGATGGCCTGTTGAGAAAGAATATTATTATATTTATCCTATATTTTTCCAAAACCAAAGTCAGCAAATATGATGCTGCTAAATGCCACCAGACCCTACTTATTACAATATTTTTCACTCTACTCTTCCTTATTTGGGTAGATAAGAAGGGTACCTTATCTTCTTAAAATAGGAAAACTAATTCCAATAATGAGAGCAATGGTATTAGCAGGAAAATAAGTATTTATCTTATCTTCATTTCTACACACCAGGTGACATAACAACATGGAAATTACCTAATAAAAATGGTGGAAAATAAGATTAAAACTTTGCTAATATATTAATTCTAAGATCTCATATGAACCTAAGATTATATTACTCTGTGGCAGTCATAATGTCTCATAGGAATCAGATCTCAAACAAGTCTTTATCAGTTAAGAGAAAAATTAGATTCATATGATACAAATTCTAATTATATTGATGTGATGCTGAAACTTGAAGGGCTATTAACCCCATGTATGAAATGGAAAACTTATTAATCATATAACCTAAACTTTGTATATATCAACAATAAAATAACTTATGACAGACCACTTAAATATGCTTCATTTTGAGAGGTTATAAAAATGTATTCTATAATTTGACCAGAAAGTGTTATATTATGAGATTCTTTAAATACTTAATCATAGACTTCTTCCAACTTGTTTCATTTTGGGGGTGGAGGTAATTCATAATCATCTAAAGCAATTTAAAGTATTTTTGATTGGTTATAATTTGAGATTGAGGTTTTATTTTTGTTTCCGTTTCCAAAACACTCAGTTTCTCAGATCAGCAAATCTTGTTTTAGACTAAAATTTAGTGCCATTTCTGGAATGAGAGGAGAAACAACTATTTAACTAACTTATACCTCTTTATGGGTAGACAGCATCAACAAATCCTTTAACTCAGCAGTTATAAGAAATTCCTATGAACTTTTCAAAGCTAAATAACTTTAGCAGTTCAACTTTCTTCTTTAAATAGCCAGCAGCCAACATCAAAATGAACTGCTAAATTCCTACACAAGAAGATAAAGGTTGTTTCTAATATCAATAGCTTTTATCTCGATTTTGTGTCACTCAGAAATGTTCACAGTTGAAAACAACTGTTAAAAACACACTTATAGCAATGGCCTATCTTTTCAGACTGAGTATTTGTGGTTGAATTAGGAACAATTTGAAAATAAACCCCAGCAACTGAAATAAGTCCTTTGCCTTGACAGTTTCAAGAGAGCAAAATCTCTCACTGTAATATAGCAACAGCAGAGGTATTGGTTTTCCCCCAGCTATTGTTCCTTTTGGAAGCACTAAATGCCTTCATAGTGATTTTATAATAATGTAATACCAAGCAAAACTAAATATTTTTAATAGCTACTTAGAAAACCTTGTAAACTCTCTTCAGCTCTGTTTGCAAAGTTACTGCAGAAACTAATCACTTGCAACTGTTCTACAATGTGATGCATATTTACTGTGTAAGTCTACAAAATGAAGTAAAAGATGTTCAAATCAGAGTAAGATCAGGATTAGGTCACAAAATCCAAAGGGAGGACAAACCATAGATAGACAAGGACAAGTAACATATGATAGCAGCACCGCAAGCATGTAGCCCAGAATCCACTCGTTTTATTCTGTGACAATGTGAAGGTCTTGCTTAATGGAAAAAGTACCCAGACATACTTCGTGAATGTATGTGGATACTGACCTGGACTTGTGACAGGACTAGAGGTAGTAGGCTCAATAATTTCTACAAAAAGGGAAAAGGAAAGAAAAGAAAAACATTTTGTGTATTAATCATGCATAAAAGACAAACACTCATGAAGACAATCAACAGTCATGCAACATATACACAGGTGGTCTTTGATTTGAAGATTTTCCTGACAATGGAAACAAGTGATCAAAATTCAGATTCTGGGATATACTTGACACCTTGCCGCTATTTTTGCTACTAGTTGTTGTTGTTGTCAGGTGCCAACGAGTCGGTATCCGACCTATAGCGACCCTCATAGGGTTTTCAATGGCTGACTGTTTCAGGATTGCCTTGGGAGTGGATTGCCAGGCCCTTCTCCCAATTTTGCAGTGCTGGGAATTGAACTCGGGACCTCAGAGACTGCAGTGCAGTGCTCTACCAACTGAGCTAAATCCCAGCCCTTTGCTGCTAGATCATCTTTTATACTGAGCTAACATGTAGGAGTCATTTCCACATTCATGTTTACAGCATCAAGTTATGGTGTGGAAGGTCAGGGAGCTGCCCCTGGAGTTCTTGAGCAACAGTTTATCAGCTCTCCTTTTAGTGAAATACTAAAGCTATGTGTAGAATGTCTTCTGAGAGAGCTGACACCAGTTCCTATAAAGCCATTCCACCAAGTGTTCCTTCTTATTATGTGCTAAAAATAAAAATCGTGGATAAAATTCAAATGATCCCAATGTGTCATTTTAAAGATACATCTAACATTTTACAAGCATGGTTGCAGAACTTGGCCATTTAGAGGACCAGTTCTGTCAGCTTTTATGTTTCTGAGTAAAAAGTAAACACACACACACACACGCCACCTACATATCCTGCACAAATGCATGCAAACATGTACACATTTTGAATTACCTGAAATATATATGAATGTCTACAGGGCACTGCTCGATCTATTCCGGGTATGACTAGAAGATAACTGTATCATTGGCTTGTCAATAAGATTTTCCAGGAAATATCTGACAAATAAGTTCATGGTATTTTAAATCATGTATACACTTTTATTTAAGATGTCCATTGCTAACTTTTAAATTTTATTTATTATTTTTTAGTATGGGGGTGTTGAACTCAGGGCCTCACACATCCTGGAATAGTGTTCTACTACTAGCTATCCACATAGCCCTTTTTAAATGCTTTATTTTGAAATAGAGTCTTTCTAAATTGTAGAGGCTGCTTCTGGCTATGAACTTAAGATCTTTCTGCCTTTGCCTCCAAAGTACTGGGATTACAGGCATGAGTCTAATTTATGTTTTAAAAGAATTCTTTTCAAGCAATAAATAATCATGATAACACAATACAGTAGTAACGCAAAGGTTAACAGCAGGATTGGCAATTCTAAATGATATGAACTATTTTTAATGAGGAAGTATACAAATATTAGGAAAACCTGCATTTTGGGGAACTGTAATAATTTAGTAGACTGAGAATCTAGTCATGTTTTACTACATTATAGAATTTAGTTACTAAAAGAAGTTCTATAATAGCAGGAAAATGGCTAGATTCTTAAAACTAAATATAGTAATGGGATGTGAGAAATAAAGACAGAGACCATCATGCAAAATCTTGTCTCTGAGAATCTCCTTTGCCTATCTGTGTTCTCCCAAGATAGCCTGCAGAGCAAAAATACAAGTGATTTTTGTTTTGTTTTATTTTGTTTTTTGGTGTGTGTGTGTGTGTGTGTGTGTGTGTGTGTGTGTGTGTGTTTAATTTGCAACTTTTTTGAAATTGTGCTTCTGACTGACAAGTTAATAGAAATTAAATGCCAATTACATTTAATAGTGAACTTACATTGTTGTTGTTGTTAGGTGCCGTCGAGTGGGTATCCGACTCATAGCGACCCTCATAGGGTATTCAATGGCTGACTGTTTCAGGATTGCCTTGGGAGTGGATTGCTAGGCCCTTCTCCCATTTTTGCAGTGTTGGGAATTGAACTTGGGACCTCAGAGACTGCAGCGCAGCGCTCTACCAACTGAGCTAAATCCCAGCCCAGTGAACTTATATTCTTTCCTTATTAGTATAGTTAGGAGACTGATTTCAATAATAGAACTTTCATGCAGCTTGTTGTTGTTAGGTGCTGTCTAGTCGAGTCCAACTCATAGGGTTTTCAATGGCTGATTGTTTCAGGATCGCTACAAAAGTGGATTGCTATGTCCTTCTCCTGTTTGTAAGATGCTGGTGATTAAACCCAAGCCCTCAGAGAGTGCAGAACAGCACCCTACCAACTGAGCTAAACCCTAGTGCCTTCATGTAGCAAGAGTTATGAAAGCATCCTTCCAGAAAACCA
The DNA here is from genome assembly GCA_007922755.1 of Pedetes capensis. Taxonomy (NCBI): domain Eukaryota; kingdom Metazoa; phylum Chordata; class Mammalia; order Rodentia; family Pedetidae; genus Pedetes; species Pedetes capensis. The sequence goes on along the minus strand of VMDO01012297.1, from coordinate 40,731 downwards.
TTGGTGGGGTTGGGGAAGAGGTGTCCATTACTTGGCAGAATCAAGTCTCTATCTCTGTCTGCCATGTTGATTTCCTGGGTCTTGGCCCCTGGTCCTCTTTCTATCCTCAGTCAACATACACTGCAAGGTTCTCAGGATGGCTGGCAAGGACTATGGCCTAGGTTACAATGAATATGGGGCTGGAGGAGACATTTTTGAGCAGATACATTCTCAAATGACAAAATGTTAGTCAGATAACAAGCTATAATTATAATAAAGATGTTCTGTCAGCCAGTCACCCATCAGATGGTGTGATGTGCTGTTATTGAGAAGTTTTAAAATATAAGAGCCATTTAATAAGTTTAAGAAAATTTTATTAATTATAAAAAATTAACAAAATTTTAAATAAAAAATTATAAAAGTGAAAAGATGTTCGAATGGACACTGCTTTGTTGGTGAAATGAACAATAAAACTTTGAATATTTTTATGATTATGCTTTTAAATTTCAAAGATTCTGCTTCAAAATAATGGAACTGTTAAAGTCAGTTTAATGCTATATAATAAGCTCATAAACAAACTCAGAATATACACTCAAGTGAAAGGATTTTATAATTCAAAAGAGGAATGAAAGCATAATATGGCTTAAAAGGGTGGAAGCTAACTGGAATATTAATTCATGGCAAACTAAATTCAATGGAATAGTGAAGAGTTTTCTATGTTCAGTAATACGGACATTTGAACTTCAGTTTCTTCAACTGTTTAACTTTCATTGTTGTTAATTTCTAATGCTGATCTTAGAATTCATTGAAAAAGATGGGTGGCATACAACAACTTCATCTCAATGAAAAGGTCGTAGAAACAAAGAACTATTCCATTGAATGAAGGTCTTCATTGTACTTGCTTATGTTGAGCTAAATTGCTTATGTAAAGCACACTGTCTCATAGAAAGGCTTATAAAAGAACATGTGAATTTTGTGCATGAAAAATTATGTTGCATGCAAGATCCACTTCATATTTAGCTTCACAGCAAACACAAGGTACTTTTGTCCCCCACATAAACCAAGATATGGTAGGATCCTCAGTGAGGTAATTTTATGGCGGAAAAAAAAAAAAGGAAACAGAAGTTAGTTGACTAGGTGATTCAGAATGTAAAAATCTAGTGGATACATATATGAGTATAAAGTAGAAGAGAAACCAGAATAAATTCAAAGCATAGAGAATGGGAGAAGCTAGTGCTAAAAATTCTGGGTGATAAGAATCAGCTGTATTCCTTAATCTGGGATAGTTTCATGAGTTACAAAAGACCTAGATAAAACTGGGATCATATTTCACAACTGCCATTATTCAGCTGCATGAAGGTGAGCAAGTTAATCAAACTCTCTGAACCCTGGTGTCCTCATCTATCAAATTTAGTTAAAAGCTCCTACTTTGTAGGATTTAGGAAAAGATTAAATACACTTTGTTTAAACAACCTAGTGAGAATGAGTGAATACAGTATTTTTCTATCATTACTTAAAGTGAATGGAAAAAATGTATATAAATCAATGAAGAAAAAAATTTAGTACAGTCATAGGACTTGGGGAAAATTAAACCTTAGCAAGTACAAGCACTAATAAAGAATGACATGGGTAGGTGAAAGTATATAAATAAAAAAATTCAACCTAGAATGTAGACATTAATTTTTCTAATTAAAAATAGTGAATATTTTGGCTTAGGGCAATTATTTGCAAATCATATTCATTATTAGAACATAGCTACAGAATCCAGGGTATTTTTTACAATTCTGATTAAGGTAAAAGTTTAAAGCATAAATTTATAAATGAAGATTTCAAACTTTTTTTGAAGGAAAAATGTATTTTAATCCTAAAAGGGGACTTCTGGGTCAAATTGTAGACATATATTTTTAATGCATACACGAACTATTTAAAGTTAAACTTTTCCCTCTTTTATCTTTCAACATTTCAGAATAATCCCACTAACTCAAGATAGCAAGTTGTTTAAAAAAGTACTAATAGTTGTTACTTAGAAAAATCTGGTCTTGGTAATAGTTAAAACTGACTAGATCTAATTAATTGCTCTGGATTTTCTTTAACTTTTTAGAGACCATTGATTCCATATTTCAGAAACAAATTATTCAATAACTTTTATGGTAAAAGTAATGCTTATCAGTATACTAATTACAATTGGGGAGATTATCAAACTTTTAGTATATACCAGGTACAGATATAAATGTTTTACATATGTTAATTCATTTTATCCCCACAACAATTCTGTGAGGCAGATACTATTATTAATTCCCCATATGCAAATAATAAAATGGTGCATAGAGAGGTTAAATATGTTCTTCATAGTCACACAGCTAATAAGGGGTAGAGAGGGGGAGTTACTATATCTTTGTATTCCATTCTTTCATCTTCAAGATGAAATACCCCATCCACTTTCATTATTATATCTATAATTACTTAAAAGGAACATTCCTACACAAGGGTCTTATAATTATTCACTACTGCTGGCTTTCCTCTAAAAGGGTCTTTCCACTGGAGATAGATTATAAGTGAGTAGCTCCATCACTAAAAATAGACAAGAGGCAAATTCAGTCAATGTTAATTCCTGGAGGCATCTATAATGGACTTTTCATTGAGAAAAGGCTTTACACATGATTTTCCAACCTTGTTCTCATATCTGAGTCAACACCAAATACAGTTGTTTGCTTCTGTATAAGGCTTGTTGACAAAGAGGGAAAATTCTTCAGATAATCCAGAGAATATTATCATAACAGAATTACACAATTGAATAAGAATTTTAAACATATAAATCCCCACTCTGATAATACTGTAGTTTACAGAGATTGCTTAGCTTTCACAAATGTCTTTACTTTTATGGGAATCAGACTAGAGCTGCTGCTCCCGTGTCTTAGTAAACAGTTTGTGAACAGTGAAATATTCTTCACAAGGTGCCAAGTGCCCTTTCCTGATGAGCCACAGCAAAGGTCTTCCGGGAATTTTTCTTATGGGTCTTATTATGTGGAGATTCAGTGAGCACTCCAGGGTTAAAGGAAGAATATATCCTCTTGGGCCACCGCATCATTGTGAGAAATGGCTATCACAAAGGGATAGCTTTAATTGTACATAAAACAGGGGTGAAGAGAAGTTCACTGAGACAGACATTTTCACCAGTTATGTGGAAAACTGAGGCATCATGTAAAACAGGGTTGTATTTCTTTAGTAATTGTAATTTTGTCTATGACAAAAGAAATTCTATGAAAATAAGGTACTGGGAAACAGTATGTTATAGGAAGGAACCACTGGTAATGGCCCTTTCTATAGACTACATTAATTATCGTTTAACTCTGCTTACATAATGCATTATTAGACTTGTCTGGTATCAAACTCTTTCGTGTCTATGTATTTTGGAAGGTCATATTTGGTTGCTAGGTTGTTACTTTATCTTTATGTTACAGAGCTGTGTTGTGTGTGAGTTATCTTTTAGACTGTTGAGAGATAACATGATTGTGCTATGGAGACACGGCAGAAATTAATCCTTTTGGTTGCTATAGTTTCCAGTGAAAACTCTGACTGCCAATCATTGTGGAGTGGAAGCAAAGTCATTTTCACAGTAGAATGAAGATGATGTTGCTCTGGAATGAGGAAGGTTAGTGCTGATAAAAATACAGAAGACAGAATGTGAGCTAAGCTGGACACAGAAGACCAAAAACAAAAACAATAAAATAAAACAAAAGGTGATCCTTACTTTCCCTTTTATGTGGAAGCCAATAAAATATATGTCAAGCCTCTTAGAAAACTGGAATAGCAGAGATGTGATGCATAGAGTATGATGTAGGAATCACACTTTTGACACCAGAGAAGAAAGGCATGACTTTTGAACTGTCACATAGTGGTAGCTGACAGCAGAGACCACAGGGTACTACTTTCTCATACAGACAAGACTCTCCTGGCGGTGAGAAGACTAAGATTCAATCTTTTCTGATAACCTCAGGTGGGACTCTAATGTAAGCTCTGGATTTCATTTTTCTGATATTTAAGTTAGAGGTTATAACATTTGGCCCACACACCTCACCAGATTTGTTTCCATCCCATGGTTGTTTAAAAGATGGTTTAGCACAATGATTAATAATAGAGATTCTGGAGAAAATTTACCAATTATCAAATCCTGGCTCTAATACTCAGAAGCTACTCATCCTGTGTAAGTTTTTGCATTTATAAATGGAGATAATGATGATACCACTCAACATTGTGGTGAGAATAAATGAAAAAAAATGCACATGACTACCTTAGCACAATAACTGTCTAGCAAATAACCATGTCTCTATCAATGTTAGTCTAATTTTTTGATGAAGGTATTATAAATGACATTGAAACCATTACAACTATCAACATTTTATGTTGTTATAAATGACTGTCATATTCTTTAAACTTTATTGTAATTTTTTCTTAAAACAATTTCTGAAACCTGTTAAATTATGTTTAAAATTTCCAATAAAAAAGAAAACAATTTCTATAGTGAAAAGATTGCAAAAATATTTCCAAATGTTTACAAAGGAAATCCTGCATGTTAACTATTAGCTCCGTTCAATCACCAAAATTTCACTCTAACTTCATAAATGCACAAAATGTTTTACATTTTATCTATCTATCTATCTATCTATCTATCTATCTATCTATTTATTTATTTTGTAGAAGAAGGTTTTGTGCTACATGGAGCTCTTTTTGCAAGTATTAGAACAATGTGTATGTGAAGAAGTAAAGAAGGACTCACAGAGGGGTATCTATATGTGTATACCTCCAGTATCCACTTGATGACAAAGCCCTATGTCAAAACTAAGAGAGGATACATGTAAATTATGGTCATGCATTGTATATGAAGTGTTCCCCTAAAGACTTATATATTGAAAGCTTTGTTCTCAATGCAGCATTGTTCAGAGATAGTCCTTTTAGAAATGATTAGCTCTTGAGGGTTCAGATTTTATCAATAACTTAATCATTGATGGATTCATAATTTGATTAGATGTACCTTATCCCCAGACCCTTCCTGTATCTCTCTCTGTCTTCTTCCTGGCTGCCATAATGTGAGCAGCCTCCTTTACCACATGCTCCTGCCAACATTATTCTCTGCCTCACCTCAAGACCAAAGCAATGGCACCAGCTGGCCATGGATGGAAACCTCTGAAACTATGAGCTATAAAAAATCTTTTCTCCTTTTAAGTTGTTTATGTCATGAATTTTGTCACAGTAATGAAACACAGGCTAACACAATTATCATATTGGTAAATATTCTGAGACATTGTAAATATAGTTGTACTTAATCTTGGCCAAAACTACTTTTTTGAATGTAGAAATGTCCCCTCAGTTAAATAAAAGTTTTGTTTTGAGTTAGGGAACTATTTTATATAGTAACAAAGGGGCACTAATTACAATTGGTGCATTAATATATTTTAAAATAACTTCCTAGATGTATACTCAAAGGTGTCACAATATATTTTCCTTCTGGATGAGACTTGGGAAAACAATTTTGAAAAAAATTTGTCCATGGTATGAATTACAACCAATTGAGATGTTTGCCCCAGACTTCTTCTAGGGAGACTACCGACTTTTGGTAAATATAACATTTAGCCAAAAGGCCATGGAGGTACTTTTGCTCTAGTGACTATTTCATATTACATTCTGAGGCAAAGATTGTTTGACTTAAAATCATTGAACAGACACTAATCTCTGGAAAGGATCTTTTGAGACCCTGGTATTATTTCTGCATCTTGCTTCCCAACATCACAGAAGAATACATGCATCAGTTTTCAATAGACACACTTGGTTTCTTTTCTAATACAAATTACAATGTAAATAAAAATAAATATGGTCAAGGACACAACAAGAATCCAAAATAGAAGTATTAACAACTCATATATTTATAAACCAGTGATATATTTATGAAAGTCTATTATGTTATGCAAAGAAAAGTGGGATATAGCCACCTGGCAATTAATAGTTAGACTGTTCATTGTTTTAAATCTAAAAAATTTTAATTACTTCCAAGGACCATGTTACAACTTGTTAGATCTTTTCAGTTCTACCCACATAAAACCATTTCTTCTTCTTGTTGTTAGATGCCTTCAAGTCACTGTCCCACTCATGGCAACCCTACATAAAACAAGGGAAACATTGTTGGTAGTGCTTCTCAGTTATTCATAGAGTTTTCAATTGCTGGTTGTTTTTTTTGGAGGGGTTGGCAGGTCCTTCTCCCAAGCCTACAGTACCTGGTGTTCCCAGGTGGTCTCCCACCCAAATACTAACCAGGCCTGACCTTGCTTAGCTTCCAAGATCTGACGGAATCGGAAGCCACAGTGGTACTGCTGCAGGCATTGTTGTTAGGTACCATCAAATTGAGACTCATAGAGACCCTCACAGGGTTTTCAGTGGTTGATTATTTCAGGATTGCTTCAGGTGTAGATTGCCATATCCTTCTCCCAATTTTATAGTACTGCACATTGAAACCAGAGCCTTAGAGAGTGCAGAGCAGCACTCTACCAACTGAGCTAAACCCCAGCACATAAGATCATACAGAGAAATAACTTTTACTTATTTCCTCTGGATTTCCTTGGCTACATTTTTGAGGGATGACCAAGGAGCTATCAAATGGCCAGATTCTTGAGATATTCATTCCACTGAATAACCCGTTACTCTCAATTTGACACATGGCTCTAAAGGAGGATTTGGTGAATTCAAATCAATGCTCCTACAAAGACTTAGTTATGTGAGGAATGCCATTAATATGGTTGGAGTAAGACAGACCTGGATTCAAGTGTCTGGCATATACTAGTTGTGAGATCCTTTGCAGGTCATTGATCAGAGGTAATACGGAGTTTTTAAATTAAACTAAGACACTAGCACAATGACCAGCACGTATAGAAGGAAGATACCAATTTTTGAATTTTTCATCTGTGAACAAGATAAAAAATTTCTGATATCATAGAGGAAATCTCTAAATCTCTAGATATCTCTAAGCTCTTTTGGGTAGTACCTTTGAAAATGAGTAATAAAGAAGCCAAAAACTAACAATAAGCAAGGCAGCTCTTGCACGGTAAAAAAAAAAAAAAAAAAAAAACTTTTCCACTATGGAAATACGTAAAGCAAGTCTACATGTTGGCCAATGTGAAATAGCATGTAATAGCAAACTCTCTGATAAAATTAAATATTCTGTAAGACATCAATGACAAGCATGATATACACTAAAACTGTATACAGTTTCTGTGTGCCAAGAGAGTAAGGACAGGTTCAACAGGGAACCACAAGAACAGACCAGGCTGGCAGAATTTGTGTATCCACTGCCCTCCTGGTGCTCTATTGGAAGCAATGTGGTGATGATGCAGGGTTCTGGGAAAAAAAAACTAGCAGAAAACTGCGCCTGCCAAGGAGCAGCTATACTATTAGCTCAGTTAAAGCAAAATACCAAAGACCACAGGCAAAGCTGTGAAGTGTGACTAAGGAGGCATTCCAACAGCAGAACTGTCTGATCACAGCCACATGGACCAACCATATTCTTTTTTTTTTCTTTTCTTTTTCCACATGCCTTTTGAGAGTATTCTATTTTCTGGATACTATGCTAGTGAAACTGATGAATTAAACATAATCCCGTCTTTGAAAAGTGTGCCGTAAGGAAGACTGGCAATAAGTAAAAACAATAAGATAATGAGAAAATTCAACTGTGGTTAGAATGTGGAAAATAAGCCCAAGGTACTTCAGGGTTAGGTATCAGGAGAGTTTCTTTCATGGCCAGAAGGTTGGGGAAAAATCCTTCTGAGAACTTACATACTATACCTTAGTGTCCATATTTGAATCATATGCTTTGTCCAAGCTGGTCAAAGGCAATAGAAGGGGTCTTCAGATCAGTTTCTTGCTGGTGTGAGCCTGCCAACAAGTCTGGTTACAGCATATTCTGCACTGAGCAATGCTCCAGAGAGAATGAGATGTTGCAAGGGCATGATGTGATGTACTCTGGGAGCAGTGATGTACCAGGGTAAATGATTCTAGTTAGAGACAAAGGATGTTACAGCCTGAAGAAATTTTAGAGGCCGTTCTGATCCCACAAGTCATTGTACAGATGAGAAAAATGAGGCTCCGACAGATACAGTGATGCCCTCAAAACATATAGCCAAACCTGGTCTTTTCAATATCAATCTAGTGACAATGAAGAGGAAGAGGAAAATTTTTTCAATGTGCTACTTTAGTAACATTATGACAAATAAAGTAGAGCCAAGTGCTCTTAGCAATATGCCAGAGTAGGTGGTATCATAATTTCACTTCCATGATAACATTTGGTCATCACAACACCATGAAGCAAGAAGAGCAAGTGACTGAAGATTAAGAACTCTAGAGCAATTTTCTTGGTGCTACAGTCTGACTAGCCAATTGTGGAACACATTTCACAGTGGAAAATTCTATTATGTTTTAAATTGACCTGAACCAGTGCAAATATGTATGTATATCTATACTGGAGTGGAAGGTGAGTATATACATAATCACATATATGTGTGTGTAATATCATGTACATATATGTGATGTGAAAAATATTTTTGTTTATTTATTTCTTCTTTTTCTCAACAGAATGTGAGTTTCATAAAGTCAGAATACTTTACTTGTTTTGTTTTTGCATTCTTAATGCCTAAAATAGTCCTGGAACAAAACAGTACTCCATAAATATTTACTTGATGAATGAAAGAGTATGTGTACATTGTACATACATATGTGAGTACCTCTGCTTTGTGTGAATGTTTTGGTTTGTACATACAAATGAGTTATACACATGTGGTGGTCCTTGGAAATCTGCTTGAACAGGAAGATTCATGGAGAGCAATAACTCATAGAACCCAGTTAAATATCTTAAAGGTATAATTTAAATCTGATCTCAAGATGACACAAGTTTTATTAGTGAATCCAAATGAAAGTTTCATCTTGGTCTGCACATAAAAGCTTATTTTTCCTTTTAAATTAGGGCAGGAGTGAAACAGTTTCTATTATGCAAATTGGAATAGTAGCATCTGACTAAGACACTTGCTGCCTTGATCATATCATAATTTTGCTATTCTCCTTCAATTTAATTAATAAATGATTTATTATCACCAAGAAAGAAAAGATAGATAATGCAGGAGGGCACAATGATTGGACATAAATGTGTCCTAATCGCACAATCAAGTGTACATACATAAAAGAAACGCATATGATTTCAGTCAAGTTTGATTTTAGAGAACAAGTCACTGTCACATTCAACACATCTACATTTTACTTGATTTGGATCTTCTAGTAGATTTTGTTAATTCTAAGACATCTAATAGTCTCAGAAACAATTTATTTGGGCAAAATATCAGTTATGATTGATTCTTACTCAAATTACAAATTTCAGGGAAGCAATTTATTCTAAGTGTGCAAAATTGAACTCCTGGGAAATGAATATAGGATAAAGTACTAAGTGAGTAAGTTGGATGGAGTGATTAACCACTAAAATCATACAAGATTTTAGTCCTTATAAGAAGTCAAAGCAGTTTCTTTAACATTTAAAAAAGTTCTTGTTGTCCTTTGCAATTGTGTTTGATTAGGATGCATGAAGTCAATTGTCACAAACCAACTCTATTTATATAATGCCTTGCCAAAATTGGTAACACTTCAAATTTCCTCCAATTTTTAGTTAGGTTTTCCTTTCTCTTCCTGCTCATAATTTCTAGAATTTGTTGAAATTGTATGTTTTAAGTGATTTTTGTTTAAAATTTTTTGAATCATTTAAATAGTGTACTTTTTTTTTTTTGCAAAATTAACATTAGTTTTTCAGCAAAAGTGTCCAGAGGAAATGAGTGATAGGAAAAATAATCCATTCTGGGAAGCAGTAAGCTTGAGGTTTGGAATAGGTACTGTCACAGTACTCTTGACACACAGAAGATATTATTTATTAGCTAAATGAAAGAACATATATACAATTATGTCTATGTATGTGGGTGCATCTGCTCATATATGAATGTTTTCATGTGGACATGTGTATACATGAATGTCATACACATTTACCGGTCTAGTAATTTTGGTCAAGTCACACATGCTTTGATCCCTGCTTTGCCACGTAGAAAAATGGGGAAAGTACATAGTATCTGCCTATTTTATCTCACAGTGGTGATGCTGGGTAAATTAAATACCTTCTCTAAACTTTAGTATATTCAGTTGTAAAACAGGGAAAATAATAATTTGCCTTATATAAGGTGATAATGAAAATGAAATATTTTCTATAAAGTTCTTAGAATAGTTCCTGGTACATAACAGATATTTTTAAAGTTAGCTGTTATTATTAATGTACCTAAGATTATCTACATGCTATGTATTAACCATCATACATACCAGTATTATTATACTCAGTGGTAGCCCAGAATGGAAGATTGTTGCCAAAGTGCGTGGCAAGCAGTCTGAGTAGCGATAGTTGAGATGGCTTCAATAAAAATAGTTTCTAATGCCACTGACATTTAATTTACTTTATAAGCACACAGTGGAATACAGTGGAAAGAATGTTCTCTTGAGAATCTACCCTGGTTCTCTGTTCGCTTTGCAGCCTCAGACAAATTATCTTACCTGTATTTCTTCACTCTAAAAGTGAAGCATAAAATCAAGTAACTGACATGTCAGTGGCTACAGTGGTAGTTGGCATCAGAACCAAGATCTGACTTTAGGTTTCCTGACTACCTGGTCAGGTATCCTGCTTTAGCAGCTGATTGGCTGTTGATCCCATCTGAACTACCTTGCTCATTAGTTCATGCCACAGAAATTATTAATTATTATGTTAGATACTAGAGAGATAATGGCATGCAAAAATGATAAAGTGCCCCCAGAGAAGCTTTAACACTATTGGGAAGAGTGGTTTGGGATATGGGGTCCCATGCTGTGTTTAGAGATCCTTGACTGCGATCCAAAGCTGAAAATCAAGATCAGTCATCCTGCCCTTGATCTGTCCACAGAAGGAACAGGAGGTGTTCTGTGCTTATCAGGTAGAGGCAGCTACCTATTCCTTCAAATTTTTAGAAGTTTTACTTTTGAGTTTTGCTTGCTTCTACAGCAACTGAAAGAGAAAAGAAATTCTCTCTAGTACTCTCTTACCTTGGTGGACTCCTTTGGAAACCAGTTTTCTGGTCAATTTGTTTGTCAATATCCCTTTTAAATATCAGTTTTGTGGGTAATAATTGCCTTCACCTACCCACCTATATTCCTTCCCTTCCTTCCTTCCTTCCTTCCTTCCTTCCTTCCTTCTGTTTCTCTCTCTTCCTCCTCCTCCTTCCTCATTTTCTTTCTCTCTCTCTCTTTCTTTCTTTTTCTTTCTTCCTTTTCTATTTCTTTCTTTTCTTTCTTTTTTTCACTTCTTTCTTCTTTCTTTCTCTGTTAATATCTCTCTTTATATATGTATATATATATGTATTTATATATGTATATATATGTATATAATATATATACACACATAGATCAGATTCTAACTGGTTATGTTACTTTGGCATTGTTTGCTACTATATTTCCTATAATCAACCTGAATACATGGTATTCATGATGTAATCCAAACTGATAATATTATTATTTGATGGTTTCATTGATTACCTCTGTGGGAAAGAATCTAGATTTGATAAATGTACAAGAGGTAAATTACAGAAGGAAAAATAATATTCTATTTAAGATTTTTTTAAAGAAAATTGATACAATGGTGTTTCAGTGTCTAGTGTTTCTAATTACTAAGTTATTTAATCAGCACTCTGTTATAGTTAACATAGTGTCAGTTAGATTAAACAATCTATTTTATTCTAAATAAATTAGGAGTACATATGGCAAAGATATACTCCAAAGATGCTCATACATTTAACAGAGGGTAGAATGAAAATTTGACAATAAAGAACACGGTCACTTACTTGATTCCCCTGTTAATTATTTAGTCAAAAGATGACTGAATCCTTACAGTAAATCAACTATTATAGGTGCTTGGGTACAAAGGTAAATAACACAGCATTCATTTTCTAGTGGAGATATAGTGAAATAATTACAATAAAATTGACAAATGAGAACATAAAGATATATTTCTACCAACTAATAAGTAAAGATAATTGGATCTTTAAAATGGTGATGATAGTAGTATATGTGTATTACCACAAAATATTTTAAAGGCTTTAAACATATTAATCCTTTTAATTTTCAGAACAATCTGGAAAAGTGGTGCTATGATTTGAATGTGTTCCCTAAATTTCATGTGTTGGAAACTTAATTCCCAAAGTTACATATTAATCCTTTTTGAGAGGTAGGACCTTTGTGAGATGACTGAGAAGATGGCTATTTCCTTATGAATGGATTGATCCATCCATAGATTAATAAATTAACAGATTAATGGGTATTGTAGGATTGGCTTTGCTATAAAGATGAGCTCTCTCTGGCCTACTTCTCTATCTCACATGTGATGCCGTGTGCTGCCTTGGGACCCTGCAGAGTCATTACTGTGAGAAGGCTTTCACCAGATATAGCTAGCTCCTTGAGCATGGATTTACCAGTCTGTAGCACTATAAGAAATAAATTTCTTTCTTTTATATATTATTCAGTTTTAGGAATTAAGTTATACCAAAAGAAAGCAGAAAAAATGAGTGGGAAATATTATCATCATCATTAAGGTAGGAGACAATGAATCATAGAGAAATTGAGTCCTTCTACAAGGTGACACAGAAAGTAAATGGCACATGCAGAATTCAAATCCTGAGTGTATGGGCTCCAGAGTCTGTGCACACAATACTTAAACCAGTGGTTTTTAGAAGGTATTGAATAAGAGGTGCACTTGGTATAACAGAGTGAAAAGTCAAAAGGACTTGAGAAACAAGAGTAATATAGATTAAGAACTGCATTATCTACTATTAGTTTCCTATAGAAAGAGATATCCTATTGGTTGATGCCTCTATAAATCATTTCTAGCCACTAGCCTATCAAACCACAAAGTTAGATGGACAATAATAATGTGAAAAACTAAAGGGCAGTTTGGCAAGTTGATTTGACATTGTTCAAGTTATTTTTATTTTTAATACAAGTTATTTTTATTTTTAATACAATTTTTATGACTATTCATCATGGCCAAAAATAACTGATAAAGAGCTGTGTCTACCAACTTCCTTCACTTTCAGATTGTTTTGATGATTCTGATGTTTTCACATAGCTACAGTATGACGTATAAAAATCTTTTATGAAAAGCTCTCCTGGTTTTCACATCCACATTTGTTTGAATCCTTATTTCACTGCTGATTGAAAACAATAGTCCCTTTCTTCATTTTCTGACACTGTCCTTTTAACTTGTGCATTTGTCAAAAGACAGAGACAATAGACTGGAAAGTATTTGTTTTGGCATAATTAATTGGAAATGAGAGCACTTGGATTTTGCAATTTAGTACAGTCACTGGAGTGGAAATGGGATAGGGTCTCTTCTTGTATCTTTCCTGTTTGGGAAGATGGCTTCTAAACACTAGACTCATAGCCCTGCAGCTTTACTATCCCTTGAATAAGAATAAAACCAAGAATAGTCATCTATAGGAATAGAATGCAAAGGGAAAGATACTTAGAGATGCCCATCAATGTAAAAAATAAAATGAAAGGTTAATAAATGGAACATTCTTCCATATCAGTGTGGTCTCAGATGAACTGCATGTACATCTTAGAAAGCTGATCCAGCAGAGAAAAACAGGGGAGCCAAAAGAGCACTCTGCCTTGCCAGCTCTGCTATAGCCATGGTCCCTTTGGCAGCCTGCCTCCAGGAAGGTCCCCAGTGATCCTGGCTCCTGATGTTCATGTCATTGTACCACAGTGGGTTGTTTGGCTAGTACTATGTGGTAAAGGTTATGGTATATTATTCTGCTTGAGGGTAAAAGAGTCTCTGCTACTTCTGTCTTGTGTGCTTCACCTACTGCTCCCCCATTGTGATCAGTAGCTTGGAAAAAGGCTTGACAGAAAAGCTCACATAGTGAGTGCCTGGGGTTATATGCCAAGAACCACACTTCCATGTTGTAAGCAAATCCTCCAGACACACCAAACCTCAAAAGTCTCCAGTTAAAGCTGTCATTGTGACTATAACTGCATGAGAAACCCTGATCCAGAACCATCTAGGTAAATCACTCTTAGAATTCTAACTCAAAGTAATGAATGTTTGTTCTATGCTGCTACATTTGGGGAAACTATTTATGGAGGAAAACACCTCTCTTCTGGAGAGGAACTACTTTCTCAGACGCAGTGAACCTTTCCATAGCTGGTGGCTTCTCTGAGCAGCAGTATTCCTGCTGCATTGGGCATGGCACTTCTCTACAAGCCCTTCACACAAAGTGAGGCATCCTCTGCAATGCCCTCAGATGCAAAGAATGATGCTAATGGATATCGTAGGGATTGAGTCCCAAAGGCCAAAGCTGTGCCCTACAAATTTCTCAACTTTCAGAAAAGTGGAGACAGCAACTTTTTAGGGATCAGGCTCCAATCTGAACTTGACTTTAGTTTTTTTGTCCCTGTTTCAAAGACATCTTACATTCTTAGATATTTTTGACGTTTGAATCATGTGTCAAGATGTTGTTGATTCTAGTCATGGCAACGTTTCATCTCATATGCATAACAGATTGTTAAAACATGCCGAGGCTGTGGTGCTCCTTTCCATTCTGCTGTTCCCAATTTTATTGTCACTTCAGAAATAAGCTACAACATATAAAGGAGCACTGAGAAAGCAGCTTTAAGAGCCCTGGGGTAGAGCTAAAAGCAGATCCCTTGATTTTATGTTTGAGCCATCTGGTGCTTACATCAGCTACCACTTGTTTTCAAATATATATTATTTGCGACTTTGTAGAGCTGAATAACATGAGCCCCTTTGGTACAGCAAATATTGTCAACATACAGTGATTTAAATAAAAGAAGGAGCTAGTCATTTCACATGAGTGTGTGGATAGAGGTTGATAGCTTCACTGCACTGAGAACAGGAGAGTTCTTATACTGAGAGAAGTATCTAAAACCTTATCCTTCTGGACACCAGAGCAACAAACTAAATCTTTCCAGAGGAATTGCTTGTATCAAGAGTCAAGGCTAGCATTTATCAAGGGCTTACTATATCCTAGGCATTGAGCTAAGCACTTCAAATGCTTTATCTAATCCAGGCCTATATTAGAATAAATTAGAGAACACTGCAATAATAAGCAACCTTATAAACTCAAGAATTGACTTAAAAAAGGTTTATTTATTGTCATAATACATGCATATATGTATATCCTTCAGAGACCAGGTAAACTATCTTGTTAATTGTGCCACATGGAGGGAGAAAAAGTTCTTACTGCTTAACATAGGAGAGAATGAGAGAGTGTTATGCAATGGCTCTTTCATGCTTTCATCTGGAAACCCCACATATCACAATGGCCAGAAATATTGTTCAGAAAAAGCCACATGATCTTGCCTAAAATCTTCCCAAAGGCCTGGGGAGAGAGGGGAATCAGAACTAGATAAGCACTGGAAGTGTCCAAAATACTTTCTTCTAACAGCTTTTTTTTTTACAGCTATAGAAACTATAGCACAGAGAGGAAAAGTGATTTTTCAAGGCTATTTACCCAAAATGTTATGGAACTTGACGATCCTAAACCCAAGTTGGTTAAAATCCAAAGTCCTTGCTCCTAAGCACTCCATAGGGATGAGCGAACACCTGGCCTAAAGTAGTGGTGATTGAAGGGAGGAAGTTGGTCATATGGTATCTACTCGGCCTCAATAATATCCTTTCATGGATTTTTTCAAGGATTTATTTCATATCCTTTAAGTAAATGAGGGCAGGGACAACATGACCACCACTAAAAGCTCAACTTCCTAGGATAATGCCTGTAACACGGCAAGTGTTCAATAAACTTTGGTTGAAATCTATTAAATGGACGCCAAATTTGTGCCAGCTATTTTTATATGATAATGTATACACCAGGATCCAGAGCACACAGTCTGTGTTGCTTTGAGTAATAATAAGAAGCTTTTCAATGATGTATACTTTCTTCCTCATTCATATGGTGAAATGTTAAAATTAAGCTGTATGATAAATCACCCACACAGCCCTGAATGTAGCAACATCATAATGCTTTCCAAGGCCAAGTGGTGGAATGCTCAGCCTTTGAGTTCTTTTACCCTCTCTGTTGTCCTATGCCATCATGAGTAGTGTTTGGAACTGCCAGGTTTGGCACAGTGTAGCTTTGCCATCTGTGACCATACTCACTCTCATTCTCATTGATCTGTTGCTTTGCCATTCATAGATTTTTTTTAGTCATTTTAATCTGTAAGTAGCATATAATTTTAAAGCTGGAAATGTGGTATATCCTTAAGAGATCCTTCCCTTCCTAGGTCCTTGCATTTCTTTTCCTGGAAGCACCATTCCTTCAAGGACATTTTCCAACTCATACTTGTTTTTCTCACAGTTAAGGGTTGGCTTTTTTTTGTTTTAACTCACTCAACTATTCTCTATTGCTATGGACTTCTTGATTCCAGACATTTGGGCAGAAGGGCTGTGACTACAGTTATGGCAAAGCCACCTTCTCATTCAGGCATGAAACACCTGACTTATACATTCCCACTCCTTTCTGTAAAGGAGCAAGTCATAATGAGTCCTAGAACCAGGTCCTCAGATCACAGTCTGTGCTGCAACCATCCACTTCCTGACCCTTATCCAAACTGCTTGGATAAGGCAGTTGGACCACACTTTTCCGTCCTGTTGGAAATTCTACCTGTAGTATTAGGGCAATAATCAGCTTGTTGGAATGATTTAGGGAATGTGTTTCCTTTTAAGATTTTAAAATATACTACCTGGAGAACCATGAGACATGCCTTATGTGTGTATTAACTGTTTTAAGAATACAATACATCTTTCTTAGTATAATTTAGAATACCTACCACATGGACATTTATGTTGTCTCAGAGACTAGCATTATAAAAGGAATTTACTATCTCATATGTGGCACTCTACATTTTATGCTCCTAAGAAGAATTTTTATAGATGCTGTTTATAAATACTTAATTAAATAATATTGTACACTCCACCAGGATTATCAGTGGAATTTCTTTGGCCTTAACATACACAAAAATGTAATCATTAGTCTTTTACATCATGAAAATATTATTCTTTTGCAGTCAGCTTTACTTCTTCAAAAATACGAACACCGAAAGTTTCTGAGAAAGATCAGTTCTGATTACAGACAATTATGAAAGAAAAATCAAACATTTTAGTTATTGGGGAAATTTCAATCATACATTATTTTACTTTATTTTAAATAATTAGAAAGAAAATAGAGAAGTAAATTGGAACTAGTCATATAATTGAGTGTTTCAAAGACATTCAGTTGTACACATATGATGATGTTGTTGTTGTTAGGTGCTACTGAATTGAGTCCAACTCATAGTGACCCTATGTACAACAGAATGAAAGAGGCACTATGTCTGATGGTGCTTCTCTGCTATCTATAGAGTTTTTGATAGCTGATTGCTTCAGGAATGCCTGCCACATCCTTGTCCCATTTTTGTGGTGCTGGTGATCGAACCAAGGGCCTCAGAGCACACATGGAGCAAGCACTCCACCAACTGAGCTAAACCACAGTTCATCCACACACATAAATGCTTCTAGTACATTAATATGTACACAAAGAATATAATCAGGTAGACTCAAGTGTGAAATAACAAAAGAAAAAAGAAAACAACAACTTGAAATCAGCAGACCTGTACTTAGCAGACTGTCTTGCTCTTCCTGTAGTTAGGTATAAAATCTTCAGCAAATTACATAGCATTGCATTGCCAACTATAGTAAGACCAACTCAAATCAGGGCAAAAACCATATTTGTAGTTGGGCACAGAGGCACACACCTGTAATCGTAGTGACTTGGGAGGCAGAGGCAGGAGGATTATAGGATTGAAGCCAGAGGCATCCTGTGTAATTTAGTGATACTTTGTCTCAAGAAAAATAAAATTAAAAAATAAAATAGGGGGCTGGGCAAACAGCTCAGTGGTGGAGAACTTGCAAAATGTTAGTGTCCCCCATCCCACATTACTAATCAATCAGAACACTCATTTTTGCTGGTCTGGATATCAGTCTCAAAACTTTTTCAGTACTGGTTTCTATACAGTTATTCCAATTGAGTTGATTTGATTTTATAACTGGTATAATAAAGCCCATTTAGCTATACCAGACAAATGACTTTACATTTTTTCTTTTACAGGTTCATTTTTAATACAATTTAAGATTGTACAATTTAAGATTTGCAGCCTGAAAATAACGCATTTTCATTTATATGTCTAATAGCAAAACACGTGCCCCAAGTGTGAAAATTTCCTTATCATTAATCATGAATATTCTTTTTTTCTTCCTATGTACTGTATATTGACAGACTCTTTCCTTGACCTGATTCTAATCCAGATCCTCTGCCCTCTAGGTCTGAACCTTGGCATCTATCCTTGTTGCAACTGTACTGCCCAGTTGTAGCAAGTATCTTGGTCTGAAGGAAATCCCTCCACTCTCAATGTCTGATTATACTCCATATCTGACCAAATTCTTTGTGCCCCATCATTTCCCATGTGGTATCTAAGCAGCCTTGCCTGTCTTCACCATCATTTCTGCTGTGTCTGTTTAACCTGAATGTCCCTTTCCCTTGGTGTTTCCTCTTAATAATTTTCCTTCCATTGACCTCCATGTGCTTAAATCCCTACTTTTTCTTGCTGTATTCAGAAGTTATCCCAGTTCCATAGAGACATTCCCTCCACCACCATTACAACCATTACAATCATTCCTGAATAAATTTGTTTTTATCAGCTCAACTACTGCAAGCTCTGGTTTATCTTTGACGTATAAGAAGGCAAAAGTGCATTTTGCTTTACAGCATATTCTCTGGAGAATTCATCAATGTAAACTGCCAAATCTCTCAACATCACAGAGAATTGACATTGTCAGGAAAAAAAATGTTACTTTGCATTTGACCTAAATATAGGGACATATACTGATCTTTCTATACTTAGGTTTTTATAACATAGGTTGTATTTATTTACATTGTATTACACACACACACACACATACACCCTTCCACAAATAACTGGGTCAGCTTGTAAAAATTACATTTGCTTTGTGATGAAATTTCTTTCTTCTTTCTTTTTCTCCCCTTTACTTTAAAAATTCCACTACATATATTCTACTACATACATACTTTCTACAATTAAGATTACATTTTGATCTGTATTCTTTGTCACAGCATATGTTTATTAACTGTAAGTACCAGCATGTCTTAAATTATAATTTTTACTTGCCCTCTTTTTGAATGACCAATCTCATCTCTAAATTTTTCTCTTTAAATAATAAGCCTATTTCAAGCATTTCAGAATGAATAATTAATTACTTTGCCTGGAATATGTCTGGTATCAAAGTATTAATGCCTGAATTAATTTTCAACTTATAACTGTTTTCATTTACACCTACTTCCTTGGTAGTTATTTAAGGCAATTTCATCTCCCTTGTCTATGGCTTATAGGTTAATGTATTTCATTTTAATAAACACTCTTTAAGCTGTAGAAGTAGGCCAGGCACTATCAGAATGTGTCATAAGTGGAGATTTCTGACTCAAATATAAAACTTTTAGATGAAAAGGTTTAAAAGGAATGATACAATGATAATGGTTTAAATTCATAGCTGAGATATAACTCATCTAAAATATATTGCTATGAAAGCTTCCATCTTTTTCAAGGCTTTAAACACGGATGAGGATTCACATGAGTTTGTGCATAGTTTCTAAAATTCTTTACTGGAGACTATGGCTGCTCACATGAGCTGATATGGAAATGAAAAATGTTTACTAGATGGTAGTTTTTAAAATAACTTCTCATTTGAACTTGCATTTGTCTGAGTATGTAGTTACAGTTCAAGTGTCTCTATGCTATTAGCATAGTTGTGATAACCTGTGATGTGTCCTAACCAGAACATAATCAGGGACATTGGATCACAAAGACCTGTGTCCTTTTTAAGGGTGTATAGTTATTTATTTTAGTTGCAAGTGACTTTATATTTCAGTTTAAACTTCTTTAATATATTTTGTCTGTCTTGGTTTCAAAATATATATTTATTAACATTTTATAAATAGAATTAGCATGTACAAGGTAAATGTAAATACATCACTTGGGTCTGGTAGACCCATAAATCAACAGTTAAGTGCTATATTTGATTAGATACAAAATCCTTTTTTTATTTAACACATTTGCTTTTGTCAATATCAAATATCTTCATCACAGGACATTTAAAGGCTTGATTTAATACTAGTTTAGGTTTAGCAGAAAACAGTGTTTTAGTGCTGTAACTAAGCATCCTAAATGAAAATTCAGTGCTTTAATTAATACTTTTGAGACTTAATAAAATAATTTTATTTGGTTTTCATCTTTATGCCTTTTAGACATATCAGATAGTAAGAAAGGCAAATAAAAATGTATTATTATATGAATAACTTTAGTTAACTTTTTATCCCTAAAAAGACTTCAGTTTTAGAATATGATTTTTTATTATTAAAAAAGTGGCAATAAACAAATATAAAATAGCTGTATAAATATATAAATAAGTATAAAACAGTCAACTGAATGCTAACTACAATATTATTTTGTTAGACAACAAATTGCTAATTAGAGACAAGAATTTTTTTTAGGATGGATCTGGGTTTGGCTCAGTTGGTAGAGTGCTGTACTGCACTTTCTGAGGGCCTGGGTTCAACCCTCAGCATCGCAAAAGTGGGAGAAGGTTGTGGCAATCCACTCCCAAAGCAATCCTGAAAAAATCAGCCACTGAAAACCCTATGAGTGTCACTATGAGTTGGACCCATTAGAGGGCACCTAACAACAAAAACTATACTTTTAGGCTGGAATATTAATATAAAAATCAAATAATGGTATTATTCTCTTAACTCAGTTTGGTGAGGAAACTTAAATATCCAGGAGGAAACAACCTCTTTGACCTCAGGGTAATTTTTAGTTGCCAGAATAGAGAATTTCTGTATTAAAGAAGAATGAGTAACTTAATTATTCAAGGGTGAAGAATTTACAACTAGAAAGTCAAATATTGTATTAGGATATTTTACCCTCCAGTAGCCTGTTATAGCCCTCGAGTTTCAAGAAATACAATGTTGAGAATTAAGTCTCTGTTCTTGAGTAGAATTTCCTCACAGACTCTACTGTCCTCTTGTTATTATTAAAATAGTTTGGACTATCTAGAAGAAAAAATTCAGGCCTAATTTATTATTTCCACTAATCGGAGAATACAGTTTGAACATCAAGCTCTTGGGTTTCTTGTATAGATTTCACCAATTAGGTTGCTTATCGGTGCAATTAGGTTGCTTATTAGGAAACTTGCAGGTAGAGACTACAAGAAGGTGAGGATGAGAGTAATTAAAATACTTAAAGTTGAAGCTTTACAGTACTGAAGTTCCATGAATCCACAGATCATAAATGCAAAATCTCTTCAGTATCCTTACTGAAAAACAAAAAGAAGTTATCCACCCCAATACTCAATAGTCTTACTTTCTCCTTCCCTCCTGAAATTGTACTTACTAAAAGGAATATATTTTTTTCCCTCCAATAAGTGGGTACTTGGCATTTGTACCTTCTGAAAGTGCAGTGACAAGTTGAGATGATGAATTACTAGACCTTTTGAGTAACAGATTGAGAAATTCTGTTTGCCTATTGCTGCCCTGCATGCCCTCACTCCCAAATTACAGATTACATATATTTTACATCATACCCCATTTAAAAAGCAAAACAGCCAAAGCTGTCTAAGCAGATAGGTATTCCTTGCGTGCCATTTTTGATTGATTGGTAGTGAATATTTTCAAGCTGCATGTGGGCTAAGTAACAAAGAGTTCTGAGGTTAGTTAGAAATATCTGACAGGGGAGATACGTAGGAAGAAGCTGCCCACAGGTCCTGTCATCCTCCCTGCCTTAGACAAAGAGAACTTTCTTTCTGAATATTGGTTCATGATAAGATTTGCCAGCTAAGAGAGATAATTTTTAGAACATTTATGGCTTGCAAAGGATATATAAAAATGACATATGTGTGTGTGTATGTGTTCTCTGCTTGCAATCGAGAAGCACAATAACTTATTTATGAACAGTTGATAAGAGAATTGCTGAGTATTGCACAGAGCATAGAACTAGGCAGACTCAATGTTTGAAGTTTAACACTTTGCCAAATTCTATATTTTTGATAGTTAACTTGGGAAAATAAAGCCAACAGAGATCTGTTGAAGTAAAATATACATTATTTAGTAAGACTGTAGGTACTCTATTAGTGAGTGGATGGAAACTACTTCTGAGATATATTCTTGTATGTTCTCCAAAGCATAAAATATGTAGATACTAGAATATCTTCAAATACATTTCACTCTTACTGGATTATTGGCAATGCACAGGCTTGAGGAAGACAACCCTGAGAACTCCTTTCAGATTATTTTTATGTTTCTATTTGACAATGTTCTTAAGTATCAGCTAAGAAAATCAGTAAAATGTATTTCCTGGGAGTGAGTACACCTGAGTAGTACAGTCTTGCCTAGGAGGCACATGGATGCCTTATGTTCTATCACCAGTACCACAGACAAAAATCGTTATTTTCTATGGTGTTTGTTGCTGTTGTTAAGTGCTGTTGAATCAGGTCTGACTCATGCTGACTCTCATAGAATTTTTAATGGCTAATTGTTTTTTGTTTGTTTCAGGAGTGGACTGGCACATCCTTCTCCTATTTTTGTGGTGCTGAAGATAGAATCTGGGTCCTTAGAAAGTACAGAGCAGCTCTTTACCAACTGAGCTAAACCTCAGCCCTCTATGCTGTTGTTGTTGTTGTTGTTGTTAGGTACCGTCGAGTCGGTATCCGACTCATAGCAACCCTCTGTACAACAGGGGAAACACTATTGTGAGTGCTTCTCTGCTATTCATAGGGTTTTCAATGGCAGATTGATTTTTTTGGGAGGGGGCTGCCAGGTCCTTCTCCCAAGCCTACAGCTTCTGGTGTTCCCTGGCGGTCTCCCATCCAGGTACTAACCAGGCCCGACCCTGCTTAGCTTCCGAGATCTGACTGGATCCGATGCCACAGGGCTATAGCTGCAGGCTCTATGATGTTACATAATCCAAAAAACATAGGTATGTATACTTTCCATGACTACATCATAAAAGATGGTACATATTTCTGAACTTAGCATACCTATTATTTAGTGTCCTATATGATGTCAGTTTCCAAACTTTTTGTCCTTGAATGAAAAGAAAATATTGTGTGATGAATTCTGAGGTCCAGATACATCAAACTTTAATGCACAATAGTAGTCTCTGTTGTAGTGAAACTTGGGGGCTTCTTGCTGAGTTTAAACATTTGAAACACAGAACCCACATTTCATGTTTCCACAAAATATATCTGCAAGTCTTTCTGCTTTATATCTTTGAAACATCTGTTCATTGCCTAGCCAAGACAATAACTGCAAACATAGTACAAAGTTTTTGAAGACAGGTGTACCTAGTACAATTAGTTGATGGGAAAGGACTTCTTCAAAGTTTGAAGAATGAAAACAATGTGACAATATGTCAAATTGAACGTTAATGTTTACTTAGCAACTCTAGGAGCACTTGCTCACTATAATAATGTATATAGACTGGTGTGTTATCTTGGATATATACAACATTATAAGAAAAATAACGTGAAACAATTTATTATTCTATCCTGTTGGCAACTATGTTTTAAAATTAATTTTTATCCATTTTATAATTACATACACAAGTGCACAGACATGCGCAAACTCATACAGCTATACTCAGAGAAGATGAAACAGAGAGAGGGAGAGTTATAGCCCTTGAAGTCAACCTTCTGGTGGGGGGTATATTCTGTTTTGAAAGTAGCCATAAGTGTTCAATTAACCTATTTCTCATGTCTTTTTCTATGGCTACATATGATGATAGATAGGCCCAATAAAAAGGTTCACAGAACAACAAATGTGTAGAATAGCAAAATGAAAACACCTGACCAGATGTATAATTTTTATTTTGCATGAAGTAAATAGGAATGTGTACAACGTATTTTGCAAAGCATGAAAATGCCCTTATGTTGGGAAAGTTATATCTTGGAATGGTTTCAAAAACATACCATAGATTTACTTAAAGTGTTCAGGAAAGGCCTTCCTTATTACAAACCCTTGAATACTGTGAAGCCTGATAGTTTGTAACAAAAGAATTAGTCCTTTAAGGTAGGTGTTATTCATTTCCTAGATTTACTTTGGAACACTAATGCCCATTGTAGGGCACATGTGAGAAAAAAAACAAAAACAAAAACAAAATAAATGGAGGGGATTATAGAGAGATAGGAAGGCCTGAATTGGCATGTATGGGCTTGGATTGGTGATCCTTGAAAGTCAGACACCTGGGAAATTTGGATCTGTTCCAGGAAAATATTAGCTTTTTGATGCTGATAATATGGAAGAGGCAAGAAGTTAAGTTCAGAATCCTTTGAAAGTTAGAGAACGTCATACCCTTGAAAGAAAGAAATCAAAATGAAGGAGAAATCAAATTCTGGTAAGATGATTCTAGTACTTCTAATTGTTTTTTTTTTTTATTGGACTAAATGAACCTGATCACATTAACAAGGCAAGATGTTGAGGGAACAGCCTTTCTTTCACTATTTATTTTGAAATTATTTGAAACATAGAGGAGTTGCAATGATGGAACAGTCAATCCCTGCTTACCCTTCCTCTAGCTTTCTTTAAGGTTAAAATCTTATATCATCATGAGAATTTATCAAATATAAATAATCAATTTATCAGTAAAAGTATGAATACAAATAAAGTAACACTGGTACAATATTATTAACTATACTATAAATTTTATTCATATTTCACAGTACTTCCACTCATGTTCCTTTTTTATTTCAGCATCCAATCCAAGATACAATATTGCATTTGACTCTCCTGTTTCATGAGGCTCCTTCAGTCTATGATATTTCTTCAATGTCTTTCAGTTCTGTGACAATTTGAAGGGTACTTATTTTACTTTTGCAGAATTCCTCAATTTGGATTTCTAAGAAGATTTTTTTATGGTTTGACTAAATATATATTTGGAGAGAGAATACCACATAGTTGATGTGCCCTTTTCTTCCTATTCTATCAGGGTTACGTTATTTTAATGTGTCTTATTCCTGGTGATGTTCACCTTAATTATTTGGTTAAGATGGTTCCTGTCATATTTCTCTATTACTTTTCTTTTTTCATAGTTTGTGAATCACCAAGCTCAGCTCCTGCTCAAAGTGAGAGAAATTAAGCTTCACTTTTATAGCAAAGACTATCAAAGAATTTGTGACTAAATAATCAAATCATCATAATAATTAATACATATTTTGGGAGAGATACTTTGAAGATATACAAATATCCTTTTTCTCTTTAAAATTTTGCCCATTAATTTTAATATTTATCACTAAACCTTAGCTGCAGCAATTATTGCTACTGGCGTTCTGATGGTGGTTTTCTATTTCCCTCATTCCCCAAATTATTAATTGGAATTCCTATGTATGCATAAATATGTTTATGTCAGTATGGATTCATTGATATTTATTTTATATTTATTTTGTGTTATATGACACTATCAATATTTGTTTTTTAACTCAAATTGTTCCAGTTTGGGGTCATTTGGAGCACCTTCAGGTTGTTTCGGAGCCATTTTAACATGTTTCTCATTTATTTATTTATTTATTTATTTATTTATTCATTGACTGATTAATTAATTGATAGCCCTTCCTTATATCTTTGAACCAGAATATGGAGTAGGATCACTTGGGATTTTCCTTTCCCAGCTTCAGAATCAGCCATTTCAGAATCAATTATTTCTTGAAGGATTTCTACTTGCTTTCATTGGAGAATATTAGATACTAAGATTTGAGTGCTAGTAGTATTTGTTACTGGGGTGACTGTGTGTCTGAACTTCTCAGTAAACAGTGTTAAGGAAGATATGTATGCATACTAATCAATGTATATACATATATCTATGCTAATCTCTGCATCATGCATACACATATATTTATATGGGCTGGGGTTTGGCTTGGTTGGTAGAGCACTGCTCTGTACTCTCTGAGGACCCAGCAGCACCTAACAAGAATATATGTGTGTGTGTATATATACATACATATATACACACATATATATGCATACATACATACATATACACACATACATATATATACATATATGTATATATATGTATAAACATGGTTTCTTATTCATATCTCTAGCGCTAATCAAGCCCCACATGGTTCAATGTAGCATTTTTCCTTGCTTATTTGTAATTTATTTCACAGACAGTGGGAAAGCCAATTCTCATTATCTAGAATACACTTACTTATTTGTTCAACCTTTGTTGTTGTTGTTGTTAGGTGCCATCAAGTCAGTATCCGACTCATACCGACCCTCTCTACAACAGGGGAAACACATTGTCAGTGCTTCTCTGCTGTTCATAGGGTTTTCAATGGTGGACTCATTTTTGGGAGTGGGTTGCTGGGTCCATCTCCCAAGCCTACAGCACCTGGTGCTCCCAGGAGGTCTCCCATCCAGGTACTAACCAGGCCCGACCCTGCTTAGCTTCTGAGATCTGACGGGATCGGATGCCACAGGGCTATGGCTGCAGGCTGTTCAACCCTAGTATACATGTAATATTAATTTAAGAATTGCTAACCATGATCTTATGAAAAATGAATTTACCAACTCTGGTACTTTTTTGTATTGTTTGTTTTTCCTTCAGCCTGATAGTATCAAATCAAAAGATAATTTTATAAAGTTATTTGATCATCTCCCTTCTTCCTCAGTCATTTCAGTGTGGTAATGTGATATATTTATTACATAGTTGGACTCATTTGGCAGAGTTTACATTCTACCTCAGATTACCCTGATAACCTAGTTGATTTTTGAAATTTGCATACAGAACAATTAAGTTTTTATAGTGTACATTTTGGTGGATTTTGACAATGCATACAGTTGTGTATACTCTACAACAGTAAAAGGCAGATGAGTTTCATCACTCCAATAGTTCTGAGCAAAGTCTTTTGAAAAAAATAGACAACACTACAAAGTTTAATCAAATTCCTAAATATGTATGTGAAGCATTTGCTAGGTTGGATTATGAAATGGATCTATACTGATCCCACTATTTTCAGGGCATCTGGTACCCAACAAATCACCATCAAGTGCACATACTTCTCCAAACTAATGTCTCTTAAGTCACAATGTAGTTCAGGTTATCATTCTAGTAGAAAATTTTGGGAGTTTTAAATAATGTGCCTATTTCTTGATGATCAACGTACTCTTAAGATATAGGGTTAGACCTTGTCAATCTCGCATTTTATCATTCTCTATTGGCTACTATATTCTATCCCAGTAGTTTTCAAAGTATCATCCAACAAGCTATATAATCTTCACCTGAAGTCTGGTATCCATGGCTGTCACCTACACAGATATTGCCCTAGCCACTAAGAGTCATCATCATCATCATCATCATCATCATCATCATCATCATCACATGTGTATTTGAAAGTCATCTCTCCTGCACTGATTTTGCTGCTAAGGATTATTTGGCTGTACATGGTCTTTTGTGCTTCCATATGAATTTTAATATCTTTTTCTATTTCTATAGTTTGTTGTTGAAATTTTGTTGAGGATTACACTAAGTTTGTAAATTGCCTTTGGTAGTATAGCCATTTTCACAATATTGGTACTCCTGATCCATGTGCAAGAGAGGTACTTCCATCTTCTATTATCTTCTGCTATTTCTTTCTTTAATGTTTTGATGCTCTCCTTATAGAGTTCTTTAGAGTCTTTGATTAGGTTGACTCCTAAATATTTGATTTTTGGTGTGCTATTTGAATGAGACTGTTGTCTTGGTTTCTTTCTCTTCTGGTTCACTATTGATATAAAGGAAGGATACAGATTTTTGAGTGTTAATTTTGTACCTTGCTGCTTGGATGAAGGTGCCACTTAGCTCTAAGAGTTTTCTAGTATAATTTTGGGGGTCTTTTTGATAGAGGATCATGCCATCTGCAAATAAGGATAATTTGACCTCTTCTTTCCTTATCTATATTCCTTTACTTTCTTACTCTTGCCTGACTGCTCTGGCTAGGACTTCAATCACAATATTGAACAAAAGAGGAGAGAGTAGATATCCTTGTCTTCTTCTTGATCTTAGAGGGAATAGTTTCTATTTTTCTGCATTTAATATGGTGTTGACTGCAGGTTTGTCATAAATGCCTGTATGATGTTGAGATATGTTTCTACTATACCCAAATTCTTCAGGACTTTTATCATGAAAGGATGTTGTACTTTGTCAAAAGAATTCTCAGCATGAATTATGATGATCATGTGATTTCTCTCTGCAAGTCTTTTGATATGTTGAATCACATTAATTGATTTTTATATGTTGAACCAGCCTTGCAACTGTGGAATGAAGTCTGCCTGGTCATGGTGTATGATCTTTTTTATGTGTGGCTGAATTTGGTTTGCCAGAATTTTATGGAAGATTTTTGTATCAATATTCATCAGAGAAAGTGGTCTATAGTTCTCTTCCTTTGAAGCATCCTTATCAGTATGATACTGGCTTTGTAGCAGCAAAAACACTGCAGGGGGGATCATAATATCTGATTTCAAACTATACTACAGGGAAAAAGTGGCAAAGCCAGCCTGATACTGGCACAGAAATAGGCTTAAAGATCAATGGAAAAGAAGTAAAAAGCCAGAGATACACTCACACAACTATAGCCACCTGATTTTTGACAAAGGGGCTAAAAATGTTCAATGGAGTAAAAATAGCCACTTCAACAAATGGCACTAGGAAAACTGGATACCCATGTGCAGAAGACTGAAAATATACCCATATTTCTCAATCTGTAGGAGAGTCAACTCGAAATGCATCAGAGACCTCAATGTTAAACTGGAATCCTTAAAGCTGCTAGAAGAAAAGATAGGGAATATGCTCCAGTACATAGGCACAGGCAAGTATTTCCTGGCTAAGACTCCAATTGCTCAGGAAAGTGCATCCAGAATTAACAAATGGATTAAATGAAGCTAAAAAGCTTCTGTACAGTGAAGGAAACAATTCAAAGAGTAAAGAGAGAGCACACAGAATGAAGGAAAATCTTTATATTCTACACATTTGACAGGGAACTAATTCCTAGAATTTATAAGGAACTTAAGAAATCAAATGCCTAGAAAAACAAATAAGCATATAAGTAAATGGGCAATGGGACTGAACAGATAGTTCACAAATGAAGAAATATGAATAGCCAAAAAACACATGAAAAAATGCTCAATATCTCTAGCCATTAGGGAAATTCAAAACAAAACAATACTGAGATTCCATCTCATTCTATAAGAATGGTCAAGATTAACAAAAGAAATAATAACAAATGCTAGCAGGGATGCAGAGAAAAAGGAACCCTTTTACACTTCTGGATGGACTGTAAATTGGTTCACCCACTTGGAAATCAATATAGAAGTACCTCAGAAAATTAAGAATAGAACTTCCATACCATCCAGCTATACCTGGGAATATACCCAAAGGAAGATAGGTCATCATACCACAGGGACCCCTGCACTTTGATATTTAATGCAGCACTCTTCAAAATTCCAAGGGTATGGAATCAACCAAAATGTACAATGGGGTAGATTGAAAAATTGTGACATACACAATGGAATATTATTCAGCAATAAAGAAGAATGAAATTATGTCATTTGCAGAAAAATGGATGGAACTGGAGAATATCATCTTAAGCAATCTAATGTAGTCCAAAAAAGAGCAATATCATATGTTCTCGCTCATATTTCAGGAATAAATCTAACCTGAAGAAAAAAAAACCTACACCTATGTAGATATATAAAAATAAATAATAATACTTATCTAGAAGGAAAATATAAACAAAGAGAATCACTGGGGGGAATGGAGGTTTGGGAAGGAGGCAAGGGTAGGGGAAATAAAGTAGAAAGGTAAAAGGGGAGAGGAAAATCTAAAAATATATGATATAGCTGTATGAATGCATGTGAAATATGGTTCTGTAAAAATGTAAGTTGTTAAGTGTGTAAGCAAAAGTTATGTAATAGCTTTATAATGGATATAGCAAAAGTCTAATTTGTCTTTATCCCATCAACATGTATAAATAAAGAAAAGAATATAAATTCATCACTTCTTTTAAAAGAAGTCTTATAATCCTTACACATGCAACTTAAAATGAGCCTGAAAGTTATTAAGGGCACCTATTATTGCAATTTCTGTACTTAAAAATAGGAAATTGAGCCACAGAGATTATCTCAAAGCTAAAAAGCTAATAAATAGCAGATCTAGGACTTAAACCCATGTCCTTTATAAAAATATTTTTTTTCTTACTGTTTCCATTATCTATGTTGAAGCCCTTCAGTGCTATCCAGGGAAAGGGAATAAAACCAATATATGACCTTAATATATCCCAGACACTGTGTAATTTTCCAGTATATATATTATCAAGTTTACTGTCATCCTTTCAATTCTTTTCGGAAAAACAGTATACCACCAGATTAGGATTTAGGACTCAGAGAAGCAGAATAAGTTTCCAAAACTCACCTCGTATATTTCAGTTCCAAATTGAATAAGTAAAAATTCAATTTCTTTCCAGTAGATCACACTGGGATTTGTTTAAAAAATTGTTGTTAAAGTGGTTAGTATTATCTTTATCTTTCAAACTGAACATTTTGTGTTTCATGAAGGTGAACATTTTGCAATTCATGAAGGACCAATCAAGATTCCAATCACCATTAAATTAGAATACACATTATGTTAGATCAAGAGTAAGCTTGGTTTCTCTTGTCTTCTCTGAAGTAGGAAATATTCTCATGATTTTTTTTCTAACTCTCAGAAGGCATAACTCCTCTCAGATATATTAGTCCTTAGGGGAAAACTTCTCAAAAGGTTTAAGAAAAAATTTCTTTATCTACATAGACTAGAATTTGAGTCAGGTTCCAGTTCACACTAGCTTGTGAATCTGTACTCTATTTAAGGTATTTATGACTCAATTTTATGCCATGCAAAATTGAGAAACTATCTCAAAATGTTGCATTAAGGATCAAATTATACAATTTATACAAAGTCTATAGCATATCCCAATCATCATCATGAGAACTGGTCTTAGAGAAAGCAATACTCAACCTCATTAAAGCCTTTAGGGTGTTGGGGTTCAGTCAGTTGATAGAGCACTGTTCTGCACTCTCTGATTGAGGCACTGGGTTCGATCCCAAGCACTGCAAAAATGGGAGAAAGATGTGGTAGCCAAAAATGTCTAACAACAGCTGATTTTTAGGCTGAAATGAAATGGATGTGCGAATATAAGCTAAGGATTAATTATTGAAATTCTTTATGTTCTTCTCTGGTTAAAAAGCTTCCTGGTGACAAGGTAGGAGACAAGGCAGGTGCCAAGGTTTTGATTTAGGTTATCATAAATAAACATTATATAATACTTGATAAAACAATAAAAATGAGTGACTGTGAAAAGGATAAATTTTTTAGTAGAACTTGCTCTGCTCTGTTACCTTTGCTGTTGTTATCTTGACCTGCCTTTGAGAACATGAATTTGCCTTAGAAGCTAGAGAGATCTTATTTCCTTCTTCAAAACACTGTAAATAAATCTTCAGGTTTGCTCTGGTGTTTTACTTGGTTCTAGAAGAGGGTAGCAAATGCACTGCAGTGCTTATCATTACCCCCACCTCAGAAAAGATAGATGTTAATAATCTGGTTTTTCCTTCCCTCACGACTCACAGTCATTTTTATTCCATCATTTGAAGCAGAGTTTTCCAATTAAGTAGCACTAAAATCTTGATGAAATCTGTATGCTTTCTGAGTACAGATTTACTCAAGTCCAAGGCAGAACGTGACTTGTGAGTACTCATGTACCTTTATAAACTTTTGTAGGAAATTATATTTAGTTCATTCACTTTCTTGTCTAGAGTTGAGGACAGTTTCCTCCTGTTTTCCTTAAAGTCATTTGTAAAGGTTTAAAAACACTGACTTGGTCAGATTTTGCCAAATTATGATGTAGTAACAGTCAAAATTTCAGTGACTCCAAAAACAAAATTTATTTTTTGTTTATGTATTTATTCTTGGGGTGCCTCATGCAAGTCCTCTACCACTGAGCAGCATCCTCAGCCTTCATGCAACTTGTTGACTACAGATAAACTGTAGTCTGCTCCTACTTTTGTGACTTTTAAATCTAGGATAAAGGTGTATTATTAACCTGGCTTATGCTTTTCTCATGATAGACTGAAAGTTTGAGTTTCTACTCAGGTGTGAGGCACATCACTTTTGCCATTTCATTGGCTAAAACAAGTCACATGACCACTGATGTCAATGGCAGGGAGGCCTTGAACATCACGTAAAAATGGGTAGAGATATACAACCCTATTACAGGAAGGTACTTGATTATTTGTGAATAATAATAATAGAATCTCATATACTAATATATTTGCTTGTTTAAGAGAGTTTGGCTCTGTGGAATATATAGGAACAAAACGAGCCATGTCCACTATTACTTACACGCTTCAAGAGTAGATTTCCTGTTTCCTGGTAACTCTAGAAGATATTTAATCTCCTGGAAAAAATATATCCATAGATTTCACCTGGGAGCTGGTAAATAAATGGACAGTGCATGAACCCAAGAAATTGATGATTTTTCCCTCAATATTTTTTTGCTGCTTTGCACCTGGACTCTATGAGCTAGATAGCAGAAAACCCATAGAGCATTTTTGCAGAATAAAGTCGTAAATGCCCACATAATTTTAATTACAGACCAGGCTTAAATGGATAATTTAAAATATGCTCCAATCACACAGGGGGAGGATAAATTATCATCTATTATTGACTGAAAAAAGAAGAAAGACAAACAGTTGCTAGCCTTTTGCTATCACTTAGAGATATAGAAGAGCATAGAAAATATTAAAACCATGAGCCAGGAGAAATGTAAGAGAAATATTTGTTGTTGTTACATTTTCTTAACATAAAAAATTTTAAAACAAGCCAAAGAATATAATTTTACTGGGAAAATTGCCTTTGTAGTGTAAAAGAGGGTGAAGAATTTAATCAATAATTTTCAATGTTTCAGAACTGGTGGTAGTGGATAAAAAAAGGAAAGAGAGGTTCACAATGCTCAGCCAAAGTTTGAAGGACTTGTCTCAGCAGGTTAACACAAGATGACTTGAAAATGATACACTGTTGGTGTCCTTTGTCCTGACTATAAGAGACAAATGAGTGTACAGTGCAGGCATACAGATCAGGAAAAGAACCTCAACATTTCAAAGTTCGTATATACTTATGTTTGGAAGTGGAAGGATGAAGAGAAAAGGCATTCTACATTTATTAAATGGCTCTACACTTTGTATTCAAAGCTTTGGCATTACCTGGGAAATTGTCAGAAATGCAGCCCTCAGGCCTCAGGTCAGTCTACTGAATTAGTAATTTGATTTTAACAAAATCCCCAGTAATCTACATGTACTTGAGTTTGAGAAGCACTGTTCCAGGATGACTAGCCCCTTGCTAGAGAATGTATAGACACTGTCTTATGTAATTGTCAATCATAGCTTTGCTTCCCAAATTTAAGAATCAGAGAACTTACTCTCAGGTCTTATACACTGGGCAAAAATCATACATATATAAGTAAGTAGTTAAGGTTTTGGATCCAGTGTTGTGACTCTACAGTCATTCTTTATTTCCTACACTATATTATCTTAAGTTAATTATATTTTTACCAGGAAATAGGGGAAAATAAAAGTACTGTTTTCTTTGCACCTCAATTATTTACAATTCAACCTGCAGGGCCTCCCCTACTGTTTCTTCTCATCACTCTCTTCTCTTTTAGTGTTCGCAAGTACAAAGACACACAAACACGCACACATACACACACAAACCTAAAAAAATTAATCACGGTTCTCACTTATAGTTCAAAGAAATAAGGAAAAACTTATGGACAATTATAGTTTATTAGTTCTATATACCATTAGTTTTCACAAAATTGTAAATGCAACAAATAATATATGGGTATGGTGTACTAATTCTAACTATGTACCACAAGGATAAAATTGGAATACATAGATCACAACCTAATTATTGACTCAGAGGTATAAATGGATTTAGAGATAATCTTATCCCACACCATGAGGCCATAGGTGGCTTCCCAAGCTCATCCACTGCAGAGCTATGGTTAAAGCTAGCTCTCTGGATTGCCAATTTAGGGAGCCTCCAATCATACTACATATCATACACCTCTAAGGGGAAGTTAAGAGTAACTTGATAGGAAATTGTTATGGAGTACATAAATTCTGCATAGTATTTATAAGGTAAAGAATTAGTACTGAGCTCCTCTTCCCAGTCCAACCAATGGCTCATTTGTTGAGAAGAAACTAGGTAGAATAAAAGGAAAGTAAAGCAAACATCCCCTAATGGGTCCTGGGAGGAAGCCATGCTTCTACTGCTTTGAGCCTTTCTATGAATTCTCTCCAAAAACAGAGTTGGATCAGATTTTCTGCTGAGATTCTACTTGACTTAATCCTTGGCTTGGGGTTACTAGAGAATTAACGCATAGTCAAAGAAAAGAAAAGGGGAAAATAAACAGCTGGAGTTTGTGTGCTTGTGTATGCTTCTATGTATGTATACACAATAGTTTAAGCCTGGCTAAGACTTTTATGATTCATGTCATTTCTTGTATACAGGCTTCATCTCAATTCTTGGTGGTTTTCAGTAATAAGCTATTTGCTTAGCAGGGAAAATAAGTGTCTCTCCCTATGATTGCCAAAATTGTGTTGGTCTCTGTGCAGAGCACATTTCTTCATCAAGAACTCAAGCCCCTTAAATAAGACAGAGCAACAAGTATTGGCATGCAGACAGAAACATGCAGAGAGTACCAGCTGACTCTTCAGTTTCTCCACCAGGTACATAACAGAGACAGAAAAAGAAAAGCACATCAACTAGGAAAAAAAAAAAAAGAAGCATGAAACAAATAAGATGGATGAATTGGAAATAGGAGATATTGGAATGCAGACACAAAGGACCTAGATTGGCCTGGAGAGGATCACGTTTTTCAGAACATTTGGGGTAGAAGCACCCCTTTAGTTGATTTGTAAAATTCTTTATTCTATTTTTTAAATTCTGTATAATTTGATAATATGTTCTTATTTATCTATGTCCTCGTACAAGACAAATCACAAAAAGTATATGCCATGATTTCACACAATGTTTGGCACACAGAAAAGAAAGCTAGGTGAAGATAGTGACAGAAATTAGATTTATGCTACCACAAGCCAAGGAATACCAAGGATTGCTGGCAACTACCAGGAGCTAGAAGGCAGGCATAGCACCAATTCCCCGAGTCTCCAAAAGGAACCAACTGCCAACTCCTTGACTTTGGACTTATGGTTCCAGAAATATGAGAGAATAAATTTCTGCTATTTTAAGCCACCAGTTTATAGTAATTTGTTATTAAGTACTAGGCAATTAATACAGACATTTAGTTGAATGGATTTCTAATATTCCTTTCAATTTTTGAGTACCTGAAATTTTACTGTGCTATTTTGTCACTAGAAAATGGTATCAACAAACTAAAGCAAAATATTTATAGTATTTTGTCTATCATATATATAGGGAAACTGAGGCACAGAGATAGGAGTAATAAAATTCTTATCTTACTTTTTAAAAAAGCATTCATTTAATAGTCTCCATAGTAAATTGCTTGTGGTGGTGGGGTCATTAACTGTGGCACCCAGGCACCCAATCCTGTCTGATCTCGGAAGTAGGGGAGGAAACCCGTTAGCCCCTGAGAATACCAGGGGCTGTAGGATAGGAAGAAAGACCTGTCAACCCACTCCCCCAAAAATCAACCATCACCAACCCTATGAATAGCAGAGAAGCACTAACACTAATGATGGGCATGGCTTAGTGTCTGGTAGTGTTTCCTTCTGTTGTACATAGGTCGCTATGAGTTAGACCAGACTCAATGGCACCTAACAACAACAGTATACAAAGGAAACTGGGGCACAGAGAAGGAAGAAATTAGTAAAAAAATTCTTATCCCACTTTTGAAGAAAGTATTAATTTAAATATTGTTCTCCAGAGTTAATTGCTCATGGGTGGGTTCAGTGTGCTTTCCATTTATTTCCTGAAACTCTATTTTGTGAGATGAGTATCATGTCCTCCAGATGAAGTATACTAGACAGAACAGAGTTGAATTTCAACACAGATCTCTATGGTTAGTATCCTTTTACACAGAGATCAGAGAACTTTGCCTATAAAGGATGTTGTAAGTATTTTGGGATATGCAGAACAAAAAATCTCAACAACTTCTCAACTCTGGGTTGTAAGTCTCCACAGATAATACATACACAAATGGGAAAGGCTGTATTCTACAAAATTCTATTTATTGATATTGAAATCTGAATTTCATATGATTTTCATGTGTCATGAAATAGAATTCTTTTTATTTCTCTAAGCATTTAAAAAGGTAAAAGTCATTTTTAGCTCACTGGCCATATAAAAACTAGTGGTGGGTAGATATGGTTCATGGGCAGTAGTTTGCACTCCTCTGTTTTAACCATAGCAAGACAATAAGGGCAAACATTAAGAAGTCCTGGGAATAAAACTAAAATATATACAGGTGTGGTATAAGGATTTTACTTATTTGAATTTGGAAACAAGTATTTCAATTTACTTTCTTTGCTATATTTCAAGAATTCAAAAATTTTATGAAAGTGGCATAGCTCCCTGGTATCACAGAATGCATGTTTCACCTCTTCTTTACACTGTTGTCAGGGAACGTTTTAATTGACCATTAAGGTCTTTTACAAAAGACAAAGTGAATATAGTTTTTCTCAGGGAGGAAGTGTGTGGAAATCAGTATGGGGGAGGATTTGCTCAGACATAGTCTCTTCTTAACTGTGGAGATATGTCCCAAAACATATTATCTATAGTTTCAAGCATCCTATATATAGTACACTATTTTTTGTACACATGCATATCTATGATAAAGTTTAATTTATAAATTAGGCACATTAAGAGATTAACAGCAACAATATTCAAATGGAACAATTATGGCAATATATTACAATAAAAGTTATTTTGAACTTGTGAGTTACTTATTTCTGGAATTTTCCACTTAGTATATTTTTACTGTCCTTGACTGCAGGTAGCTGAAACCACAGAAAGCAAAGTTATAGATGAAAATGTACTATAATACTAAAGAGGAACAAGGGAGATTGAAGAGATAAGACCTCTGCTATATTAATGCCTAAGGATTTGGCAAAGGAGAGCAATTGAAAATGGAGAGAAAAAGTGGGTTAGGAGGAGTAAGGTGAGTGAATTCTGGGGAAATCCAGTGACAGTATGGGGGCACTGGAAGTCACCTTGGAGCTCTACCTTCAAAACATCTGCAACCAGGTCATATGCCAGCTGATCCCCACTCTACTGGCAAGAAGGAACTCCACATTGTCTTTCCTATTGCTCATTAATTAAATGCACAGCAAAACTAATCCTAGGTGAAGTGAAAGATGTCTATGTTCCTCCTGGACTCCTTCTACCCCATGAAGATGTCAAATCACCATAAGAACAGGCTACCTGGTAAGGTCATAGGAGGCCATGGCCTCAGCCTCCCCTATTTGATATTACAAGAGGCACAATCCACAAATATTATACCTCTGAGCAAAGAAAATGTCTAGTCATTCTCCCTTGTTAATATCCTACATCTGTGGTTAAGTCTACACACCTCTCTTTCTCTTTCTCTAAGGCCACCTCACCTCTCTCTCTCTTTTCTCTTTTGCAGTATTGTGGGAGTTCCCAGGGC
This sequence comes from Pedetes capensis, assembly GCA_007922755.1. Classification (NCBI taxonomy): domain Eukaryota; kingdom Metazoa; phylum Chordata; class Mammalia; order Rodentia; family Pedetidae; genus Pedetes; species Pedetes capensis. Next base: position 2,846 of record VMDO01012297.1, on the reverse strand, counting down.
ATCCTACATGCTAGTTAAGTATTCTTACTGCTGGGCCACACACACAACTCCTTTCTTAATTTTTATTTTGAGACTGTGTCTTACTAAATGGTGCAGGCTGCCTCTGGCTTCAAACCTGTCATCCTCCTGATTCAGCTTCCCAAGTCATTAGGATTACATGTGCCCAGCTACAACTTTTGCTTTATAATAACATTAAAAAATTTAAATGGAAGATAATCTATTATCACAATAAGCTTTTTTAGTTGATACTAATTTAGAAGAATATAATAAAGCATGCTATCAAAGGATTAAGCATTAGGAATTGTCTTAGTTCATTGGGCTGCTAACATAGAATACCATAGACTAGGCAGTTTATAAACAACAGAAATCAACTTCTCACCATTTTTGGAGCTGGGAAGTATAAGAGCAAGGCAAATTCAGCAACTTTTAAGGGCCAGCTCTTCATATATGGCACTTCTTACTGTGTCTTCACATGGTAGACAGGGGAAATAAGCTTCCTCAGGCCTCTGTGATAAAGGCACAAATCTCATTCATGTTCTAATCACTTACCAAAGGCCCTGCATCCTAATGTCATTACCTTGGAGTTAGAATTTTAACACAGGAATTCTGAGGCAACATAAACATTTAAACTACAGCAGAAATCTTGAATAAACTTTCTGATTCTTTGAGGACAATTGGAGAAAAAGATAAGCTAAGAAAGTTTACCTCAATTTTATTTAGAGCAATGTAGACCCATGGCATTCTTTTCTTTTTGTTGCTTTTTTTAAATCCCTCTTTCTATCATATTCCCAAATTATCTGCTTGAGTAAAATTGACTAAGTATTGCAAAGTTTGTTGCAATTTTAAAAGTGTGTTTTTATATAGATTCTGCTATGAATGTACTAACTGAATTTTAGAAAAATAGCTTGAGGGAAGATTGTTCTAAAAATAATATTGCCAGCAAAAGGCAGAAATGATAGAGAAATTGATAATCATTTTCTATTACCTTTACTTTAATCTAGTAGCCTGTGTTTTTTTGAACAGTTGCATTTTCTGGTAATAATGTTTATATGTGGCTGTTTTTCTGTTTTTTTGATGCTTAGGATAAAATTCAGGTAAATTACACATTTGCTTTCATATTATTTGATTTCTGCAGAGTGGAAAAAAATATATATATTGTTGTTGTTGTTAGGTGCTGTCGAGTCGATATCTGACTCATAGCGGCCCTCATAGGGTTTTCAATGGCTGACTGTTTCGGGATTGCCTTGGGAGTTGATTGCCAGGTCCTTCTCCCATTTTTGCAGGGCTGGGAAGTGAACTCGGGACCTCAGAGACTGCAGCGCAGCACTCTACTAACTGAGCTAAATCCCACCCCATATATATATATATATATCTGTATCTATCTATATATGTATATATATACACATATATACATATATTATATACACATATGTTATATATATTTGCATATATGTGTATGCACATATTAGAATTCAATTTTCTGTGTTATTTCTTCTAGATTTTGTATAATAATTGATTTCTCTTATTGTTCAGTTCATAATAAAGTATATCAGTGCACTATATATATATATACACTGGGGCTGGGATTTAGCTCAGTGGGTAGAGTGCTGCGCTGCAGTCTCTGAGGTCCCGAGTTCAATTCCCAGCACCGCAAAAATGGGAGAAGGGCCTGGCAATCCACTCCCAAGGCAATCCCGAAACAATTAGCCATTGAAAACCCTATGAGGGTCGCTATGAGTTGGATACCGACTCAATGGCACCTAACAACAACAACAAATATATATACACTGAGTGTTTGTTTCTCCCCCAGATTTATATGTTGGAATTCTGAGCTCAAATGTGAGGGTATGAAGAGGTGTGGCTTTTGAGAAATCATTAGGTCATGAGGGTAAAGCTCTCATAAATGAGATTACTGTCCTTATAAAAGAGATTCCAGTAGTTCCCTAACCCTTTTTCTGCTTTGTATGGCAACCACCAGAAAGCAGAGTCTGTAACCCAGAAAAGGGCTTTCATCAGAACTCAACATGTTGGCACCCTGATCCTGGACATTCAGCTTCCCGAACTATAAGAAATAAATTGTCATTGTTAATAAGTCACTCTGTATATGGTACTTTGCTATAGCAAACTGAACTGACTAACACAATCAGTAGAGATAATGTATAATTTCAATGATTCATAAAATGGTCAAATTCCTTCTCTCCTATTCAATTGTACTGAGTGTCAAGAGAAAAGGTACTTCTGGGTGTATTCTATTTATTTTCAGTTGATTTCTTTAGGTATTAGAGAGAAGTCATTTTCTTAAGCCACCTATAAAATTGACCTCCTTGATGGGAAGTAAGCATTCTAAATGAAAGTGTCCTTCCTTATACCTCAGAGCTCTAATGAGCTCTAATGAAGAATCATTTCTGCTCAATGTGCTGTCTATGTGTCACTGGTTCTTTTACTCATGAGAGACTATCTTGAGACCCAAGGAAAAAACTTGGGAAGCAGGAACAGAGCTAGGCTTCCAGGAACCTCTGATGTTCTCTGAGGTTTTCTGTGTGATCCAGATGAGCAGACTCAGAAAATAAGTAATTTGTTCATTATTAGTCAAATACTTCTTGAAGGTACTATGTGACAAGTCCTGGATGAGTATTAGATTTTCAATGGTAAATAAAAACATACAAATTGAAATGTGAGTAAATTTCTCAAAATAAAAGTATAAGAAAAATATTTACACTTTTTGAAGACATATATAGTATGTAAGTTTATGTATGGTATATGCATATATCTACAAAAATGTTTATATGTGCATATGTGTATTCAGATATAATTATAAGAATTATATAAATGTTTTATGTTTATAT
>VMDO01012296.1:0-62854 GCA_007922755.1 Pedetes capensis | reverse complement strand
ATAGAAAAGTAGTACCAACTTATGTGGGAAAATATTATGTTCTTATTCATGTATACATTAATGATTTTACCAGGATAATTAGCAAGTCCATAACCTTGAATTTTTATCATTTCTTTATGATGAATACATTCAAAATCATCTCTTCTATAATTACTTTGAGATAAAAAATGAATTATTCTTAACTATATTCATCCTACTGTAGAATAGAACATCAGAACTTATTTCTCCTATCTAAGCATTACCCATTGACCCACTGTTACCCAGGCCTTATCCCCCCTACTTTGTCCAATGACTGTTAACCACTTTTCTATTCTCAACTTCTATATGACCAACATTTTTAGATTCCACATATGAGTTAGATCATGCAGGATTTGTCTTTCTGTGTCTGACTTATTTTACTTAATGACTTCAAGGTCCTCCCATATTGTGACAAATGACAAGATTTTGGGGTTTTATGACTGGATAGTATTCCACTGTGAAGATGTATATATATATACATACATACATGTATGTATGTATATATATATACATATATATATATATATATATATATTACTTTTTTGTTTAGTTTCCATGTATTTATACAGTTTACAGCCTGCAGCTGTACCACTGTGGCATCTGATCTCATCAGATCTCGGAAGCTTAGCCTGATCAGTACTTGGATGGGAGACCACCTGGGAACACCAGGTGCTGCAGGCTTGGGAGACGGACCTGGCAACCCACTCCCAAAGAAATAATCAGCCATTGAAAACTCTATGAATAGCAGACAAACACTAACAATACTGTTTCTACTGTTGTACATAGGGTCACTATGAGTCGCTATGGCACCTAATAACACACAGTTTCCAGAGTTCCTCCTTTGTTGATTTATAGTTTGATTTAATTGCAGTCGTAAAAAGTATTCGATATGATTTAAATTTTTAAAAACATTCTTAGGACATGTTTCATGGCCTGCTACATGATCTGTCCTGAAGAATATCCCATTTAAATTTCAGAAGAATACCTTTTCTGCAGCTCTTGGAGTGAATATTCTGCAAATATGTGCAAGGTCCATTTGGTCTAAGATTTTTGTTGATTTTCTACCTGGATGATCTGTCTGTGGTTGAAAGTATGGTGTTGAAGTTCCCTACTCTTACTGTATTGCAATCTTAATCTACCTTTAGATTTACTAATATTTGCTTTATACATTTAGATGCTCTGATATTGGGTGCATATGAACTTAAAATTGTTATATCTTCTTGCAGTATTGACCCTTTTATCAGTATATAATGATCATATTTGTCTCTTTATAGTGTTTGACTATAAATCTATTTTATTTGAGCATAATGAGCATTACTTTATTTTCATTTCCATTTGCATGAAAGATCTTTTCCTATGTCTTCAATTTCAGTGTGTGTATATCCTCACTGATGAAGTAAGTCTGTTTTAAACAGCATATAAAAGAAGATTTTTAAATCCATTCTGCCTTTCTTTGCCTTTTAACAGAAAAATTTAATCCATTTGCATGCAAGATAGTTATTAATAGGTAAAAATGCACTGCTACTATTTTGTTTCTTATCTTCTAGTTACTTTGTAGACCCTTTGTTATTTTCTTCTTCTTTAATTATACTCATTTGTGGTTAAGGGATGTTCTCTAGCATTATTTTTGACTTTGTTGTTGTTGTTGTTAGGTGCCGTCGAGTCGGTATCCGACTCATAGCGACCCTCACAGGGTTTTCAATGGCTGACTGTTTTGGGATTTCCTTGGGAGTGGATTGCCAGGCCCTTCTCCCACTTTTGCGGTGCTGGGAATCGAACTCGGGACCCCAGAGACTGCAGCGCAGCGCTCTACCCACTGAGCTAAATCCCAGCCCCCATTTTTGACTACATGCTTTTAATTTTAGTGTATTTATTACAAGTTTTACCTGGTGAATGCCATAGGGCTTTCTAGAACCACTTTATATTTATACCATGTTATTTTAAGCTAATAGGAACTTAGTTTTGATTGCAGGAAAATATTTAAAATACACTGTACACTTTAACTTTATCCCTCCAAGACATTTTTAATTTTGATGTCATAAAGTACATCATCTTTTATTGCCTATCCATTAGGTAAGTTATTGAAGATATTATTACCTTTATTTCTTTTGTATTTTAATCATCCTATTCAGGGAAGAAGTGCTTTATTCCCCACAATTATAGTTTTAGAGATTTTTTTATTTAACTGGACACTTACTTTTGCCTGTGGATTTTTATCTTCAGTTATTTCTGTGTTACACACTAGTGTTCTTTTCTTTCAGTTTGCATAACTCCATTTAAGATTTCTTGTAAGACAGGCAAGAAGTTAGTGAATTCTCTGAGCTTTAATCTAGAAAAATCTTTATCTCTCTTTTATTTCTAAAGTATATATTTAATGGGTATATGTGCTTGGTGTTTTGTTTGTCTGTCTTATTCAGAACTTTGAATATATCTTCCAATTTTTTCTGTCTTATAAGAGTTCTACTGAGATAGCTACTATAATCATAAATTTTTGTATATTATGTATGTATTATCTCTTTTTACTCATAAAATATTTGTCTTTGATTTTTCATAGTTTCATTATTATAGGTGATGGCAAATTCCTCTTTGAGTTGTAGTTGTTTGGAATCATAGGATTTCTTGTACCTAGATGGTTTCTTCTTTCTTCAGATTAGGAAAGATTTTATTCATCATCTTAAAGATGTTTGGCCCTATGTCTCTTTCTTCACCTTTTTAGAGCTTAGGGTTTAGAAGTTTCTTACTACATGTAGGGTACATACCTCAATGACATCTCATTATTTCTCATTATTTATGGTATTTCTTTACCCTTTTTCATTTTTTCTTTCAGTTCCTCTGATTGGGTAATTTCAAATCTTCTGTTGTCACATTCACTAATTCTTTCTTTAATTTAATCAAGTCAGCTGCTGAAGCATTCTCTGACATTTTTTAATTCAATCATTATATTGTTCATTTCCAAGGTTTCTTTTTATTGCTCCTATTTCTTTGTCAAACTTCTCATTTTAATCTTGTATTCTTTTTGAAACTTCACTTACTTTTTAATCTATATATTCTTAGAGTTCACAAAACTTTTTAAAATGGACTACTCTGAATTATTTTGCTGACACTCAAATGATTTCCCTTTTGTTGATGCCCATTGTTGTACATCTACTTAGAGATTCCTTCAGAGTTGTCATGATTTCCTCAGTCTTTGTAATCCTTATGTCCTTACTTTGGTTTTATGCATGTGTAGAGACAAGCATCTTTTCTGGCTTTTTAAGATGTTCTTTGTTAAGGATAGACAGATGCTATTTGTTCTAGCCTTTGATTCTGGCAAGGTCAGCTGTTAACACCATTGAACAGGTATAGCTTGCTTTCAGGTTTTCTACATGGTGAATTTAGGTGGGCAGCTGACTCTGTTCATCTATCTAGCAAGACCACTAGTTAAGCTCTGCAATTAGACTGAGCTGCCGGGTGGGCACTGCAATTACCTCTGATCCAAAAAGGCCAAAGCGTCCATTCCTTAGCCATTTGAATCCAGCATGTGGAAAGACTGTAGGAGAGACTACATGACAAAGTGGATCAGGATGGGTGAATCAAATGCTATACTCAGTAGAAATGCATAAACTGAGATTTATCTCCCTCCCTGGGCAAAGTGTGGAGGTGAGCCTTCATGTTAAGATGAGTGTTGGTTAAACTTCTGAGTGTGGCAGAACTGCTTCCTACCTACTGTCACTATTCAGTGTAATGGTCATGTCACACCTGGATGGGACCTGGGAACGTGCTTGAAGGCTGACAAAAGCACTACTTAACCTCCTAGAAGTGATATAATCAGTGTCAGCTTCTTATTGTAATTCACTGTGGTGGTCATGTTCCACCCTTGGTGGACTCTGGAGGTGGTGTTTGTGGACAGAGAGAGCATCATTTAAACTCCCAAGTATGGCAGAGCTAATTGTCTGTTCAGTGTTGTAGTTTGCAGCTTTAGTTGTGTCCTGCCCTGGGTGGAGTCTTGGAGTTGTCTTCAAACCATGAGAAGCACTGTTTAAACTTCCAAGCATGCTTTCTCCTCATTGGAATTCTCCCTCTCTAGGTGGCCGCTGGCTGTGCAATAATATTTGACTTGGAGCTTAGTCCTCTAGAAATTCAATCCAAGTATATTACCCTACTCTTCTGCAAGCAACTAGATAATCTTTGCAGGTGGGCTATGTTGTAGGTAATACTACTGACCCAGTTTCACTGCTGGTGGGTATGTTACCCATAAAATCAGTGTTTTGATCTTTGTTTCTACTTTGTTTCTAATCTGGTCCTCAATAGTCTGGTGGTTCAATTTATGTCCTATGTTCTCCATGAAATGAGAACAGAATGGGCTTTTCCAACAGTATCTCAGAATGTTTTTCCCTCCATGGAAGCTGTGGGCTGTGAGGATTTCCCTCTGTCTAGCAGTGTATGTCCTTGGGAGATGGGGAAGGATTATATGGTCCAAACAAGGCCACTCACCTTACCTTTTTAATGCAGGTTGTTATTAAACTTCATGTCACATACAGGACTTAGCCTTATTCCCATATTTGGGGATTTCACCAAAGTCTATGGATAGTTGATCTGTCTGTGAGGGAAGTAGACACTGGGATTATGGTGACTTCAGTTCCTTGAAGGCTAGAAACTAGACTCAAGGTATCAGTGAGCTCAGTAAGATTAGTTCCTTAAAAGAGTGCTAGGTTTCTGCATTATTTCTTTCCAGTGATGAAAATATTGTTGTTATCTTCATTATTGATATGAGGACATTGAAGTAGGTAGAAGTTAATAATCAACTTATGTCTCATAGAAAACAAATGATAGAGTAAGGATTTGAACTTTAAATTTGTTTTTGTTGTTGTTGTTGTTAGGTGCCATCAAGTTGGATCCAACTCAGTGACCCTATGTACAACACAACAAACATGACCCAACACTGTACCATGCTCTTGATCTTTTTTAATGTTTAAGCTCATTGTTGTTGTAGCCACTATGTCAATCAATCTACCTGAGGGTCTTCCTTTCTTTCATTTACCCATCATTCTCCAAAACATGCCTGGGCCATACCACTGTGGCATCAGATCTTAGAAGCTAACCAGGGCCATACCTGGTTAGTACTTGGATGGGAGACCACCTGGGAACACCAGGTGCTGTAGGCTTGGGAGGATATAGCAACCCACTCCCAAAAGATAATCAACCACTGAAAACCCTATGATTAGTAGGGAAATAATGACAATAGTGTTTCATCTGTTGTACATGGGGTTGCTATGAGTCATACCAACTCGATGTCACCAGGCAACAACAGCAACATCCCAAACATGATGTACTTCTCAAGGGATTGGTCCCTCCTGATATGTCAAAATATGTAAGATGCAGTCTAACCATCCTTTCTTCCAAGGAGCATTCTGGTTGCACTTCCTCTAGGGTGGATATGTTGGTTCTTTTGGCAGTCCATGGTATATTCAATACTCTTCTCCAGCACATAATTCAAAATCATCAGTTATTCTGGAAAATACCATGGCATGAGTTAGGCACATCTTTGTCTTCAATGTTACATCTTGACTTTTCAACAGTTTAAAGAGGTCTTTTGAAATAGCTTTTGCCGATGCTACACTGTTTTTGACTGCTGCTTCCATAAGTGTTGATTGTAGGACCAAGTAAAGCAAACTCGTGGACAACCTCAATCTTTTCTCCATTTATCATGAAGTTGCATACTGACCCAGTTGTAAGAATTTTTGTTTTCATGATATTGAGGCACAATCCATACTGAAGGCTGTGTTGTTTGATGTTTATCAATAAATATTTCAAATCCTCTTCACTTTCAGCAAGCAAAGTTGTATTGTGTACATACTACAGGTTGTTACTGAACCTTCCTCCAAGCCTGTTGCCACATTCTTCTCCATAAAGTCCAGCTTCTTGGATTATTTTCTCAGCACAGAGATCGAAGCAGTATGGTAAAAGGATACAGCCCTGTCACATACTTTTCCTGACTTTAAACCACACAATTTTTTCTTGTTCTGTTTGAATGACTACCTCCTGATCCATTGAAAACTCTATGAATAGCAAAGAAACACTGGCAGATATGGTGCCAGAAAATGAACCCCCCAGGTTGGAAGCCACTCAAAAGATAACTGGGGAAGAGTTGCTTCCTCAAAGTAAAGTCGACCTGAATGACAGGGATGGAGTAAAGCACCTGGGATCTCCATTTGCAGATGTGGCACAACTCAAAATGATAAGAAACAAATGTAAACATCCATTAATAATTGGAATGCAGAAAATAATATGAATCAATGAAAATTGGAAATCTTCAAAAGGGAAATGGAACACATAAACATTGGCATTTGAGGCATCAGTGAGCTAAAATGGACTGACATGGGCCATTTTGAATCAGGTAATCATATGGTCTACTATGCTAGGAATGACAGATTACAGAAATGAAGATGTATTCATCATCAAAAAAGGTCATCTCAAGATCTCTCCTGAAGTTCCATGCTGTCAATGATAGCATAATATCCACACACATACAGAGTAGGCCAGTTAATATGAATGTCATTCAAATTTACACACCCACCACTAAGGCTACAAAGGAAGAAAGGAAAAATTTCTGCCAGCTTCTGCAGTCTTAAATTGATCAAACAAATAGTCAGGATGCACTGAAAATTATTGGTGACTGGAATGCAAAAGTTGGACAAAAAAGACGGCTCAGTGGTTGGAAAATATGGCTTTGTTGACAGAAACAATGCTGGAGATCACGTGAAAGAATTTTGTCAGATTAACAACTTTTTCACTGCAAATACATTTTTTCACCAATATAAATGGAGACTATACACATGTAATTCACCAGACTGAACATACAGGAACCAAATAATTGCATGTGTGGAAAGAAGTAATGGAAAACCTCAATATTAGAAGTTAGAACAAGACCTGGTATTTATTTTCATCAGGCTATCAACTGCCCATATGCAGGTTCAAACTGAAACTGAAGAAAATTAGAACAAGTATACAAGAGCCAAAGTATAACCTTGAGTTCAGAGACCATCTCAAGAACAGAGCTGATGCATTAGACACTAATGATTGTAGACCAGACAAGTATGGCATGGTATCAAAGACATCCTTCATGAGGAAAGCAAGATTATTAAAAAGACATGAAAAAAGAAAAGACCCAATTATAGTCAACAGAGACACTAAAACTTGCCCTTGAATATCCAGCAGCTAAAGTAAAAGGAGAACATGCTGAAGTTAAATAACTAAACAGAAGATTCCAAAAGACATTAACAGACAAAATCAAATATTACAATGGCATGTGCAAAGAGATGGAGGTAAAAAAACAAAAGGGAAGGACATGCTCTGTTTTCTCAAGCTTAAAGAATTGAAGAAAAAATTCCAGCCTCAAACGGCAATGGTGACTCGCCATTTGCAATGCCATTTGTAATCCATTTGTAATGGATTCTACAGGGAAAATCTTAAACAATGCAGGAAACATCAAAAGAAGATTGAAAAAACACAAATATTCATTATACCAAAAAGAATTGGTGGATGACCAACAATTTCAAGAGATTGCATGTGATCAGGAACCAGTGGTACTGAAGGAAAAAGTGGAAGCTGCCTTGAGGGCATTGGGGAAACACAAGACTCTAGGAATGGATGGAATATCAATTGAACTCACAATATGCTCCTAAATACTATACCATACTATACTTCAAAGATACATTGTTGATAGTATACATTTTATTTTCTTAAAGTATTTCAGAAATTGGAATCACACTTACATTGAGTCAACTTAATAGCAACAATAAAAGCATTTTATACTGTTTTTCTTTGGAATAAGATGCCCTTGCCTCCCAGCCCATGAGTTTTTGATATAATGTAAGTAATGACACAAATGTTATACCATGTACATACATACACAAAAATTTCCTATATATAAGTATATGATGCATTTACATAATATATACATATAAATTTATATTCATCATATATATATTTCACATACAGACTATTCTCAACCTATGATCTGTTGGCTTTATGCTGCTATAAAAGTATATTCATACAACTATTTTATTTTTCACTTTCAATATAGTACATAATAAATTACATGAGATAGTCAACTCTTTATTATAAAATAAGCTTTCTGTTAAATGATTTTGCCCAGCTATAGGCTAATATAAGTTTTCCAAGCACACTTAAGACAGGCCAACTAATCTATGATATTCAGTAGTTTAGGTGTATCGAATGCATTTTGACTCATGATGTTTTCAAATTAAAATAGGTTTATCATAAGTCAAGGAATAACTGTATACATAAGCAAAATAAATACTTATATCTATAAGGATTATCGGGGCCTGGGATTTAGCTCAGTTGGTAGAGCAGCACTCTGTAGTCTCTGAGGTCCCAGGGTCAATTCCCAGCACCGCAAAAATGGGAGAAGGATGTGGCAATCCACTCCCAAGGCAATCCTGAAAACAATCAGCCATTGAAAACCCTGTGAGGGTCACTATGAGTTGGACACGACTTGAGGGCATCTAACAACAACAACAACAATAAGGATTACCTAAGAGAGAACAAAATACACAAGTAAAGCATAGGATAAATTTTCTCAAACCAATCAATATATGTCCCTGAAAAACAAATATAATATGTATAGATGGTCTTCAAGGCAAAGAATACATTTGTAATGTGTAGCAAAGTGCTGGATTTGAGGTATTACTATAAAGAAATCAAATTGAGTGATTTGATCTGTTTTAAAGGATAAATTATTTTAAAAAAGAACTAATAGTAAATGATAATAAAAATGGCCATATATACTGTTTCTAAATCTTATATATGTGGATTAATGGGATTAGTAAAAAGTTCTCAATAAAGTACATGAAAATATATCGATTTAATTGAGTTTTAAAGTTAGAGGGAAAACAAAATTTAGTAGTTTGTTCACCAGTATGTTTGCTATCACAATAACAATTCCTTATTGTTGCTCCAACAAAGTAACCTCATATAGAGAAATCAAATCAAAAGAAACTTCAAAGTTTTGCAGTAATATTGGTGGCAAAATTAGATCTATATTTTCCATTCCTCAAAATCTTCCACATGTGATTTTTGTAATATGCTGCTTCTTATAAGTACTTCTAATAACACATGTTTATCTCAGTGATTTGTTTTCTTTCTTTTACTATAATTTGTAGCCTACATTCATCTGAATGCTAATTAAGGGCATTTTTAAAGTACCAAAATGCCATCAATAATGCATTTAAACCAAAATAATAAAGGAATGCTAAACAAAAAAACATTTTAACAGAGAAAATCTTTAAAAAAAACATGGATTGTAAAAAATACATAAGGCTTACTTGTTTAAAAACACATTTCTGGCACTAGGAATAGTGGGTGTTATTCATGTTAGGTGCCATTGAGTCATGTCCAACTCATAGCAACCCTCACAGAGTTTTCAATGGCTGTTTTTAGAATTGCCTTGGGAGGGGATTGCTGCATCCTTCTCCCATTTTTTGCAGTGCTGGTAATCAAACTGGGGACCTCAGAGACTGCAGAGTGGTGTTCTACCAACTGAGATAAATCCCAGTCCCAGGCACAGTGGTATACACCTGTAAACCCAACAATTTAGGAGGCAGAGGCAGGAGGATTGCAAATTTGAGACCAGAGGCAGCCTGAAACTTAGCAAGACCCTATCTCAAAACAAAAAAATAATTGAAAATGGGCTGGGTGTGCAGCCCAGTGATAGAGCAATTGCAAAGTATGTGTGAGGGCCTGGGTTTATCGCTCAAGTCCTAAAGGAAAAAAAAAAAAAGAAAGAAAAATGACTTTCTGATTTTAAACATGACCACTATTTTCATTCCTTGCAGTCCTTGCCTCAAGATCACTTTTTCCATCTTCAAAGCCAGCAGCCTGGTATCTGCAAATATCTCCTTTCTTCTGATATATCTTCTCTTTGTAATCAAACATATCTGTATCCTGTTCTCAAAAGAAGACTTGTTATTATATTATGGGCTCATTAATTAACTCAGGATAACCTCATTTTAAAGTCCCTAATTTGATCAGATCACTTTTGCCATAACATGTAACATTCAAAAGTCCAGGCATTAATATATGAGTATCTTTGACAGCCATTATTTAACACAATAAAACAAAATTCTCCATACTTTGTGCCCAACCCAACATGTTCCCTCACATGCCCCTACCTCCTTGTCTCACAGTTTGCCATTATCATCCAAGCCACTGAATAGAAAGCCAGGCCATTGCCACTGCTCAAGAATCTGTATGTATTCTCATCTGAAGACACGTTTCCTTCCCCACATAATGGATGAACAGGTGCACAACTTGAATTCCATGTGGTTGAATCTCCAACATGGGAAGACTTTTCTTCTTCGTTGTGTATTAAAGGCATCCCTGAATGTGGCTATCATACTGACCTTGTTGACTTTCCACCCATGAACCAGTCTGATTCATCTGTAAATGAAGCTCCACATTCTTTTCTCTTCTTCCATTTGGTTGTAAAGAATCTGCACGTAGTCTTAAGAACAAGGTAGGAGAAGGGACCTGTGCAATTTTGAGGGGGGACAAGAGGGTCTTGCCATCTTCTCCTGAAGTTTACATATGCTCACTCTCCCTACTGGAGTCTTGAATATACCACCTGTATCTTCTGTCAGGCTGCTTTTGGACTACCCAACTTTGGAATTGGTAGGTTGGTCAGAACTCAAGTTATAATGGAAAAATGCAGGTCCATTGTTAGTTGGTGTTCAATGGCCAAGTGTTCTCTTTCTACCAGAATCCTTTGACATGGTACAGTCCAGTTTTCAACAGATTTGTAATTCTCTGTTGAAGATGACATGGCCCTGCTTATAAATGCTGGAAGCTTATGCTGTGATTCTCCCACAGAGTCTTACCATGAACTCCAAACAACATCTTTGTCTGCCACTGACCTCTCCAACACTAATGGTTTTGCCAAGAAAAGGGGCAGAACTACCTATACCAAATCCTGGACCTGTTGAAATCTTCTACTCTAGACTCCACTCACTATTAGCCAACTTCCATATTACCTATTACCTAGACAACAACAGTATTCCAATGTGTGGAAGACTGGGTCTCCAAAACCCAGAAGAGTCAATTAGACATTGTATATACAGTTGTTGTTGTTAGGTGCTGTCAAGTCAGTATTCAACTCATAGCGACCCTCATAGGGTTTTCAATGGCTGACTATTTCAGGATTGCCTTGGGAGTGGATTTCCAGGCCCTTCTCCCATGTATATACAGTAGTTTCTTCCTTTTACAGGGTGTCTTGGCTAACATATACCCCTTGAAGTTTTACTAAGTTCACTAAAATGGGACGTCTCTGAATCTCCATTAGATATATTTCTCATCCAATAGAACATAAGGTCCCCAGTGTACTAACAAATACCCCCAGGGACATCCATCTACATGTCTCTATTGCATATTTCTGGGTCTCTGGTTTTCTCACCCAGGATTTTGAAATTAGAAAACGGATCTATTTTCAGATGCCATAGCACATACCTGTAATCCCAGGGACTTGGGGCTGGAGTCAGAAAGATTGAGCCTTCCCAAATGCAGCCTGCACAATTTGGCAAGACTCTATCTCAAAGTAAAAAATAAATGAAGGGGATATGGGTACAACTTAGTGATAGAGTACTTGTCTAGCTTGTGCAAGGGTCTGGGTTCAATTCTCCAGTAATGGAGAAAAGAAAAACGAAAACAGAAAGAGAAGAAGGAGGAGGAGGAAGAGGAGAAGGGAAAGGAAGAGAAGAGAGGGTGGAGGAGGAGGGGGAGGTGGAGAAAACAGACACGTCTTGGCTGAAACTTGCAGCCAAGATCTTCAACTCTGTCAGTTCTTTCATCTGTTATTCAGCTGTTCCCACTTTGTGGTGCAGAAGATAGACCCCTTTGCATGTTACCAAAGAAACCCTCCATTGCTCAAGCTTAGTCTTTGACTGCTTTTAATGGCTTTCAATATTTCATTGGTCCTAGGCAGAGTATCAGCACAACATAATCGAAACCGAACACCTTTACACTTTTTGTAGGATTTATTCCTTCTTACCTTTCATTGCACCTGCAAGTGCATTCCCTTCCATTGGAACATTTCCCTATTCACCTCTAGTGGAATCTTGAGCAATTAGACAATGATAAGTGCTAAGGATTGCATCTGTGCTATTGTCTTATATACTGTTCGGGGTGGCTTTTATTTTCCTGTTCAGCAATGAGTGAGTCAATTCCAAAACGTCAAGATGCTGCCTGCTTTCTTGAATCACTGCTGTCACACCTTGCATTAGGCCAGTTCTTCTAAGGAGAAGCCAATACAGTCAGATGTACAAGTGATTTATTGAGGAAAAATCTGGTGAGAAAAGGTGAAGGAACCAGGGGAGACTAAAGATCCATTAGGAAAAATGAAGATCTATTCCCTGTGAAGGACAGAAAGAAAGAATTGTTACTGTTGTTGTTGTTAGGTGCTGTCAAGTCCTTATCTGACTCATAGGGACCCTGTGTACAACAGGCAAAACACTATTGTTAGTATTTCTCTGTTGTTCATAGGGTTTTCAATGGCGGGGAAACAAAGAATAAAGGAATCATATAAAAAGGTTCAGATCACTGTGCATTTCTATGAAATACTTGTTTTTGTTTGTTTGTTTGTTTGTTTGTTTTTTAGTTTTCCTTTTTTGAGACAGATTCTTGCTATATAGCCCAGGCTGGTCAAACACCAATCTTCCTGCCTCAGTCTCCCAAGTCCAGTAATTACAGGTGTGCACCAGGGTGGCCAGCTCTATGAAAGTTTAGACAAAACCAGCGTAGAGTCAAGTTGGTTATTTGTCAGTAGAATCTCATGTCTCATGGAAATGAGACTGTGCTTAGTAACTGCTTACCTTTGTACCATAACTGTGCTTAGTAATTCAGACCAACTTGCTAAAAGTATGGCGTCTTCATAAGCCTGGAGGTGGGTTCAAAGCCATCCATCAATTAAGCTGAAGTCATTTAAGGAGATCTGAGGAGCCCGTATTAATGATTACCACAGCCAGCAACTTAAAAAGACTACTCAGTAAAAACATGCAGCTACAGCACTGTTTTGTGGCTCTTTTTTCTGAACAAAGGAGGATTTTGAAGATATAGGTTTTCCATGAGAAATTTGGCTCATGAGTCCCTCACTGTTATATTCTGGCCCTGCAGCTGCAGAGTCAAATTGCATCTCTCTTGCTTACTATTAAGCAATATTCTTCTTGAAAAACAGTTGTATCAGAAAGGAATGAAAACTCTTTCCTGTATTCAGAGTTACATTTGTAAGAGATACATATTTAATGTTGTCTTCAGAATCCATCCCTCTTCTATAGTTTTTACTTTTAATTATGCAGTTCCAAGGAGAAGTGAACAGAACATTCTCATTGAACTATCATTTTCTGTCCACATACCATTTATTTACCCTTCAATTTCCATTACCTGGTACAATTCCTTTATGCATGTGCAACCATGCATAGCAGTGAAAGGCTATCAAAGAGGATATGATTATGAAATATGTTGTCACAAAGCAGAATACATTCTTCCTTTCTTCTCATCCTTTGCCTATAATTTGCAAAACTGGGCTGAATAGTATTAGCAGTCTTGGTTTCTGTGCTCTACTAGTTTCTGTAAATCCTTTCCCACATCCTTTATCTTCTCCAGGTAGTCTTCATGCCCTTTCCCTCTATTTTAGCTCTGCTGTTATTAATGGAAGACTAATGAGGACTTTCTGCTAATTTTTATATGTTAACAGTATATCTTTTTACATTGTTCCTCAAACAGACATCATCTGAGTAAAATGTAGAACATGCTACAATTTTCCTCTTTAAATACTCCTGTCAAATATGTACTCACATGTAAGACCGGAGCTGGTCTTTTGTATAACATGTACATATTGCCAATCTTTATTCACTTCTCTCATTATCCCAAATAATTGTCAGTTCTTGCTACATTATAAAGCATAGAGTAACATATTATGACAAAATAAAAAGCAGACTAAATTATTCTTCACAATTTCCCAGTTTCTGCACCTAGTGACATTCCATTTATTTGATGCATTTTTCTTGTCTTAATTCCTGTTCTGATTACCGATATCTGACCTCTACACCATGGAGTCGAGTGTTTATCCTCAGATTCCTAGATCATATCACTCCTATCTATCCTGCTGAAATCACTTCAATTTACATATCCTATTTCTCAACAGAGACTCATTATTATAGGCTGATGAGGACAAGCCTCTATCGCAAGGTGAACTTTAAGCAACACCTTGGAGGAAGTTATTGTGCTATATGACTATCTACTATGGGAAATGTTTATAAAGATGTTTTGGTCTTTTATGTGGCTATAACAAACTACCATAAGACTACATAATTTATGTAGAGCATGAATTTCTTCTCATAGTTCTGGAAGCTGAAAAGTTTGAAATCAAGGGACTGGAAGGTTGATTATCTGGTAAGGTTTCAGTCTCTATTTCCAAAATGACAGAGCGTCTTCTCCAGGAAAGGAATGTTGTGTCCTAACATGGGCATCAAGAGAAAGGGCAAAAGAACAAATTCCCTCATGCCAAATCCTGGTTTGTTTGGTTGTTGGTTTTTTGGGGGGTTTTTTTGTTTTTGTTTTTGTTTTTGTTTTTTGGTATTTTAATTATACAGATTGATGGGATATACAGCAATAATTCAGTTCATATATCCATTATGCGATTAGCACATCGAGATTGTTTATACTCTCATTTCCTTAAACACTTTGCAGAACAATGTAAAAAAAACAAAATTTTATTAACATATAATGACAGTTATATTCAATTATGAGACAGAGCACATTTTTTTGGGGGGGCGATTTACATTGAATTATATCTTATATTTTGCACGTTTTCTCTCCCTCTCTACCCCTCCAAGTTGTTCCCCCTCATCATTCCACCTTCCCCATTAGTCCCCTCTACCCTCATATTGAGTCCACTTGCATTTTCCAATCTTAGGTAAGTATGATTTTATGTACATATGACTTTTTTTCTTTAAAGTAGATCTAGCTCAAATATATGAGAGGGAACATGTGCTATTATTTTTTTAGTCTAGTTAATTTTACTTAGAATTATGTTCTCCAGTTCCACCCATTTTGCTGCAAATAACATAAATTCAATATTCTTTATCGCTGAATATATTCTATTGTGCATATACACCACATTTTTAATCCAATCACTTGTTGATGGACATCTAGGTTATTCCATGTCCTTGTAATTGTGAAGAGTGCTGTATTAAATATGGAAGTACAGGTGCCCCTATGGTATGTTGGCTTATCTTCTTTTGGGTATATTCCTATATAAGTGGTATAGCTGGATTATATGGTAGTTCTATTTTTAGTTTTCTAAGGTACCTCCATACCGATTTCTATAGTGGCTGAACTAACTTAAAGGACAATCAGCAGTGTAAAAGAGTTCCTTTTTGTCTGTATCTTCACCTGTATTTTTTATTTCTTTTGTTAATCATGACCATTCTTACTGGGGTGAGATGGAATCTCAGTGCAGTTTTGATTTCCATTTCCCTAATGCATAGGGATGCTTGCAGCTGTACCACTGTGGCATAGGATCCCATCAGATATTGGAAGCTAAGCAGGGTCAGGCCTAGTTAGTACTTGGATGGGAGACCACCTGGGAACACCAGGTGCTGTAGGCTTGGGAGAAGGACCTGGCAACCCACTCCCAAAAAACAATATACCATTTTAAACCCTATAAATAGCAGAGAATCACTGACAACAGTGTTTTGCCTGTTGTGCATACTGTCACTATGCATTGAATACTGATGTGTTGGCACTAATAACAACGACAATGGATAGGGATATTTAACACTTTTGTCATGTGTTATTGGCAATTTTTCTTCTTTTGAAGACTGCCTCTTCAGTTCCATTGCCCATTTGTTTATTGGATTGTTATGTTGGTGTTTAATTTCTTGAATTCTTTATATATCCTAGATATTAATCTTTTGTCAGATGTATCAGATGCAAAGATTTTCTTCCATTCTATGGCTCTCCCTTTACTCTATTAATTCTTTCCTTTGCTATACAAATCTTTGTAGTATTATGTAATCCCATTTGTCAAATCTTGGTGTAGTTTCCTGGGCTATTGATGTCTTGTTAAGGAAGTATTTGCCCATACCTGTGTGTTGAAGTGTGTTCCCTATATTTTCTTTTAGTAGTTTTAAGGTTTCTGGTTTTATGTTGAGGTCTCATCCATTTTAAGTTGATTTTCATACAAATTGAGAGGTATAAGTGTACTTTTATTCTTCTACATATGGATATCCTATTTTCCCATTTGTTGAAAAGGCTATCTTTTCTCCAATGTACACTTTTGACCACTTTGTCAAAGATTAGGTGGCTGTACTTACAAGGGTGTATATTTTGCTCTTGTATTCTGTCCTATTGATCTTCATGCTTATTTTGTACTAGTACCAAGATGTTTTTGTCACTATCTCCCTGTAGTATAGTTTTAAGTCAGGTATTATGAAGCCTTCTTCACTGTTTTTGCTGCTTTGGATTGTTTGGGCTACATGAGGTCTCTTGTGCTTCCACACAAATTTTGCTTATAGCTGTATTACTATGTCATCTGATCCCATCAAATCTCAAAAGCTAAGCAGAGTTGACCCTGGTTAATACTTGGATGGAAGACCACTTGGGAATACAAAATGCTGTAGGCTTGGGAGAAGGACCTGGCAGCCCACTTCCAATAAACAATCAGCCATTGAAAACCCTATGAATAGCAAAGAAGCACTGATAATAGTACCAGGCATGGCACAGAGTCAGGTAGTGTTTCATCTGTTGTGTGTAGGGGCGCTATGAGTCAGAACTGACTGGATGGCACCTAACAACAACATACGAATTTTATGATTGCTTTTTCTATTTCTGTGAAATATATCATTGGTATTTTGATGAGGATTGCATTGAATCTGTAGATTTCTTTTAGTTGTATAGCAATTTTCACAATATTAATTCTTCCAACCCATGGGCATGAAAGTATTTCCATCTTGCATCTTCTACTATCATCTGAGATTTCTTTCTTTAGTATTTTGAAGTTTGCATTGTGGAATTCTTTAAGATCTTTGGTTAGATTGATTCATAAGTATTTAATGTTTTGGTAGGTTATTGTCAATAGGGTTGTTGTTTTAATTTCTTTCTCTTCCTGGCATAAAAGAATGCTACTGATTTTTGAGTGTTAATTTTGTATCTTACTATGTTGCTGAAGGAGTTAACTAGCTCTACGAATTTTCTAGGAGAGTGTTCGGGGTCTTTCATGTATAAGATCATGTCATATGCAAATAGGGATAACTTGATGTCTTTAGTCCACATTTGTGCCACTTTTATTTCTTTCTCCTGCCTGATTTCTCTGGTTAGGACTTCAATCACAATATTGAATAAAAGAAGAGAGTGTGTATATCCTTCTCTTATTCCTGATCTTAGAGGGGATGGTTTCAATTTTTTCACATTTAATTTAATTTTGGTGTTGTTGTTGTTGTTGTTGTTGTTGTTGTTATTGTCGTTTTTGTTGTTGTTAGGTGCCATTGAGTCATATGCAACTCACAGCGACCCTTATAGAGTTTTCAATGGCTGATTGTTTCGGGATTGCCTCGGGAGTGGGTTGCCACATCCTTCTCCCATTTTTATGGTGCTGGGAATCAAACTTGGGACTTCAGAGACTGCAGAGTGGCACTCTACCAACTGAGCTAAATCCCAGCCCATTTTGATTATAGATTTGTTATAAATGGCCTTTATAATGTTAAGATATGTTCTACCTATGCCCAATTTCCTCAAGACTTTTATCATGAAGGCATGTTGAACTTTGTTAAAAGTTTTTTCAACATCAATTGAAGTGATCATGTTATTTCTATTTACAAGTCTCTTGATATTTTGAGTTACATTAATTGAGTTGCATGTATTGAATGAGTCTTACATCTGTGAAATGAAGACCACCTGGTTATGGTGTATGATCTTTTTTATATGTTGCCATATTCTGTTCACAAGAACTTTATTAAGGATTTCTGCATCGATGTTCACCATGGAAATTGTTCTGTAGGATTTTGTTTGTATGTTTTTTGTAGTGTCCTTGCCTGGTTCTGGGCTCACAGTAATACTGGCATTGTAGAATGAATTTTGAAATATACCTTCCCTTTCTATTTTATGGAAAAGTTTGAAGAGTATAGATCTTTCTTCTTCTTTAAAGGTTTGATAGGATTTAGCTGTGAACCTGTAAGTGCCTGGGCTTTTCTTTGTTGGGAGGTTCTTTATTATAGCCTCAAATTATTGCTGTATTAAAGTCTGTTTAATTTATTTATATCTTCAATATTTAATTATGGTAGATCATGCAGCCATTGAAAACCCTATAAGGATCACTATGAATTGGATACAACTCAATGGCACCTAACAACAACAACAACATGTTAAGGAATTTCTGTGCCATTTCTTCTGTATTTTCATTCTGAGGGGAGTACAAATTCTCAAAGTAGTCTTTTATGTTCTTCTGTATTTCATTAGTATCTGCAGTTATGACCTCCTTTTCATTTCTAATTGTATTTATTTGGACATTTTCTCTTGTTTTCTTGGTGAGTTTGGCAAAGGGTGTGTCAATTTCATTTATCTTTTTGGACCGCCAACTCTCAGTTTCATTAATTTTTGTATTGTTTTATTAAACTCTATTTTGTTCATCTTTGCCTTGATTTTAATTATTTATTGTTATGTGCTAGTTTTAGGGTTGATTTGTTGCTGTTTTTCTACTGCCTTGGTATTATTAAGTTACTTAATCAAACTATGAACTCCCCTCATAGAATTGCCTTTGCTGTATCCCATATATTTGTAACATTCTTGTAATTCTCCTTGCTATTGACTTCTAGTTTTGCTCCATTGGAATCTGATAAGGTAGAAGGAATGATTTTAATTTTTTGGTATTTTTTGAGACAAGTTTTGTGGACTAAAATGTGGTCTATTGTAGAAAAAATTTCCATGGGGTGCTGAGAAGAATGTATATTCTGCCTCTGCTGGATAGAATATTCTGTAGACATCTGTTAGATCCAGGTGGTCGGTCATGTTGTTTAAGTCTGTCATTTCTTTGTTGATTTTTTTCCTTTGATGACCTGTCTATTGAAGAGAGTAGGGTATTGAGGTCTCCCATAATTATTGTGTCTGGACTTATATATTCTTTTATTGTCAATAATGTTCGTTTTAGGAAGTTAGGTGCACCTGTGTATGGTGCATAAACATTGACTAACTTTATGTCCTCTTGATTAATTGTTCCCTTTATTAATATTATTGACTTTCTTTGTCCCTTCTGATTAATTTAGGATTAAGTCAAGTTTGTCAGAAATTAGTATAGCTACGCTGCTTTTTTGTTTATTTATTTCCACATATTTAGTATATTGTTTTCCAGCATTTATTTTCAATCTATTCCAGTCTATGTGAGTGACACAAGTCTCTTCAATTTCCTATGTTAAATATGTTATTTTTTGATCCAGTTAGCCAATCAGTGCCTTTAAAAATTGCATCAAGACCATTTACATTTAGAATAATTATTCAGAGGAGTTTGGTATTTTGCAATTTTATTTGTCATTTCTCTATTGGGTTTGGATGTTGCTTGTTCTTCACTTTGTCCCCTGCTAATGTTAGGGTTTTGCTGGTTTATAAGGTTGGAATCCTTCTTTCATTATTAGTTTGGTTTGTTCATGGATTTCTGTCATGGATTTTGTTTATTCCTGTCGCCTTGCATTTGGTTTTCTCTTTCTTCTTCTTTATATAGTATTTCTTTAAGCATCCTCTGCAATGCTGTGTTCAAGAATTGCTTTAAATCTATAAATTGCTTTTGATAGGATAGCCATTTTTACTACATTGATTCTCCCTATCCAGGAGCAGGGAAGGTCCTTCCATTTTTTAGTATCCTCTGCTATTTCTTTCTTTAATGTTTTGAAATTTTCCTTGTACAGATCTGAAGTGTCTTTAGTTAGATTGATTCCAAGGTACTTAATTTTCTGGTGGGCTATGGTGAAAGGCATTGTATCTGTAATTTCCTTCTCTTGCTGTTTACAGTTGCTGTAAACAAAAGCTATTGATTTTTGTGTGTTGATTTTATATCCTGCCACTTTGCTGAAGAAGTTGATTAGATCTAAAAGTTTTCTGGATGAGGCTTTGGGTTCTTTTAGGTATAGAATCATGTCATCTGCAAATAAGGATAGTTTGACCTCTTCATTGCCAATCTGTATCTGTTTGATTTCTTTCTCTTGTCTGATTGCCCTGGTGAAGACATCAATTACTATGTTAAATAGAAAAGGAGAGAGTGGACATCCTTTCCTTGTTGCATATCTAAGAGGAAATAGTTCCAGTTTTTCTCCGTTTAATATAATGTTGGCTGTAGGTCTGTCATAGATGACTTTTATGATATAAAGGTATGTGCCTGTTATACCTATCTTCTCCAGCGTTTTTATCATGAAAAGGAGTTACACTTTGTCGAAGGCCTTTTCAGCATCAGTTGAGATGATCATGTGGCTTTTGTTTGACAGTTTCTCAATATGTTGGATTACATTAATTGATTTCTGTATGTCGAACCAGCCTTGAAACTGTGGAATAAATCCCACTTGGTCATGGTAAATAATCTTTTTAATATGTTGCTGGACTTGGTTTGCTAGGATTTTGTTAAGGATTTTCACATCTATATTCATAAGGGAGCTGGGCCTATATTCTCTATCTTAGATGAATCTTTTCCTGGTTTAGGTACCAGGGTGATGGTAGCTTCATGGACTGAATTTGGGAGTGTTCCCTTTTTTGACTTTTTGGAAAAATTTGAGGACGACAGGTATTATATCTTCTTTGAAAGTTTGGTAAAATTCTGCTGTAGACCCTTCAGGACATGGGCTCTTCTTTGTTGGGAGACTTTTTATTACCTTTTCTATTTCAGTATATGTAGTGGACTTGTCTAGATCACTTATGCCTTCTGGGGTTAGTTTTGGTAAGTCATATGTGTTAATAAATTTATCCATTTCTTCCATTGACAGACTTTATAGAAATAGCAAAAAGATCCAAAAATTCATAGGAAATCACAAAAGACTACATATAGCCAAAACACCCTTAAGCAGCAAAACTAGTGCAGGTGGGATCATAGTCCCTGATTTTAAGCTATACTTTAGGGCACTAGTGGAAAAAAACAGCTTGGTACTTGCAGAAAAATAGGCCTGAAGACATCTGGAACATAATAGGAGATCCAGAAATACCTCAACACACATAAAGCCACCTAATTTTTGACAAAGGAACAAAGCAAGTAAATTGGAAAAAGGATAGCCTTTTCAATAAATAGTGCTAGGAAACATGGACATCCACTTGTAGAAAAATGAAAACTGGCCTGCATCTCTCAATATGTATGAGAATTAACTCAAAATGGATAAAAGACCTCAACATAAAACCAGAAACTTTAAAACTAATAGAAGATAGGTTAGGTAATATGCTCCAACATATAGGCATAGGAATCCAATTGCTCAAGAAATTACAACAAGAATAGATAAATGGGATTACATGAAATTAAAAAGCTTCTGTACAGCAAAGGAAACAACAGAGTCAAGGAAACCCCCATTGAATAGGAAATAATTTTCACATCCTATACATCAGGCAAAGGTCTAATTACCAGAATTTATAAAGGACTTAAGAAACAATACCCAAGAAAACAAATAAACCAATGCACAAATGGGAAAAGGAACTGAATGGACAGATCTCAAGAGGCCCATAAAGCCACGAAAAAATGTTCAAAATCCCTCCCTACTAGGGAAATGCAAATTAAAACAACTCTGAGATTTCACCTTACACCAGTGAGAATGGCCAAGATCAATAAAACAAATAACAACAAATGCTGGTGAGGTTGCAGAGAAAAGGTAACACTCTTACACTGCTGGTGGAACTGTAAATTAGTCCAACCACTTTGGAAATCAATATGGAGGTATCTTAAAAAGCTAAAAATAGATCTACTATATGACCCAGCTATAAGACTATTAGGAATTTACCAAAAGGGAGATGTGTCATCATACCACAGAGACACCTGCATCTCCATGTTCAATACAGGACTTTTCACAATAGCAAGGATATGGAACCAACCAAAGTGCCCATCAACAGAAAATGAATAAAAAACTATGGTACATATACAAAATGGAATACTACTCAGCAATCAAAAAAAATGGAATAATGCCATTTGCAGCAAAATGGATGGAATTGGAGAAAACTATTTTAAGTGAACAAACACAAGCTCAGAAAGAGAAATACATGTTCTCACTTATAGGTGGCAGATGAATCAAAATTTTAAGAAGTGAAAAATCCTATACAGATGTCAAGGCATAATAAAAATAAATTTAAAAAAATACTAAAGTAGACCTAGAGGAGAAGGGACAGTGTGAGGAATGCAAAAGAAGGTGGGAGAGATCTAGCAAAAGGAGGAAATCCTGGGAGAAGAGAGGGAGGAAAGAGGAACAAGGAGGAATGAGGAATGGGGGAGGAGTGACCTCAGGGTGAACACCCCAACTTTAATAGTCCTGGAAATAATTATAATAACACCAATACCAAAGAATGGTAATAATATAGATGGGCTAGAAAATTCATGTAATAGTACTGACAATGTAAAAAGAAAGTTCACTACAGGAAGAAGTTTTGATCTTAAACATAATTGGGACCCAAAATTACATTGAAAAATATTACTATAAAAAGACAAGCAAACAGAAAAGAAATCTTTGGCTGGGGAGGGGGATGGGGGAGGAAGTGCACAAGAGAGTAAGGGGGAATTTTCTGTGTAATGTACAACAAAATGTATATATGGAAATGTCACAATGAAAAGCATGTCAGAATGAATCACATTAAGGTGTACATTAAAAATTTCCAATAAAAAAAGAATTGCTTAAACTTGTATTTATCATTTCCATGTCTTCCAAGTCTTAATTTCTCTACCTACTTTAAAGGATATCTTTGCTATATATAGTATTTTTGTCTAGTAGTTATTTGTTTTCAGGACTTTAAAAGTGTCCAACCATGTTTTCCTTGCTATTAGAGTTGATGCTGAGAAGTCCAATGTTATTCTGATGGGTTTACATTTGAAAGTGAGCTGACAATTTTCTCTTGAAGACTTTAAAATTTTTTCTTTGCTTTGTAGTTTTAGAATTCCAATTATAAAGTGACATGGAGAGGATATGTTATAGTCTAATCTATTTGGAGTTCTGGATGCCTCTGTGGTATGGGTATACAATTTCTTCCATTAGGTTTGAGAAGTTTCCAGCTGTTATTTCATGGAATAGATTTTCTATCCCTCTAGTTTTAGATTCAGCTCATTCTTGTGTACCCTGTATTCATGGGTTATGACTCTTCTTTTTATCAAAGACATCTTGAGAGTTGTGTTCATATTGCTTCATTTTTGTGTTTTTTGGTATCTGAATAAGTAAGCTCTTTGAACTTTTCTTCTGTCTCTGATATTCTGCTTTCTGATTCATCCAGTCTGGAAGCATTGCTTCTATTGTCACTTTTACTTTGTTAAGTATGTTTTTAAAATCCAGCATTTCTGTTTGGTCCTTTTTCAGAATCTCCATTTCTTTGCCGAATTTTTCATGTAAATTAGATACTTTTTTGTCTGGTGTTTCAATTGCCTTCCTCTGTT
Organism: Pedetes capensis; assembly: GCA_007922755.1. Lineage (NCBI taxonomy): Eukaryota > Metazoa > Chordata > Mammalia > Rodentia > Pedetidae > Pedetes > Pedetes capensis. The sequence goes on along the minus strand of VMDO01012296.1, from coordinate 39,198 downwards.
TAGTTGTGCTATCTTTGAGGTCTTTTTACATTCTTATAATTTTAAATTATTTCACATTTCTAGCATGGGGGTGTCTTTGGTTTCAGTTATTGAAGGATATGGTTATTATGGAGATATTCTTCATCTTGCTTTTTCATATTTCATATGATTCTGGATTATGTTTTAGGAATTCCTTAATCTGGTTATTTCTGCCTTATATATTTGGGATTATCTTTGTTTTAATGCTGTCTTTTAAGGTCTTGGTCCCCAGTATCATTCAGAGTGTAGAAAGAATTCTGCTGCTTATGTGATAGGTTCATCCAAAATCACCTTTATAATTATAAAGGATCTTGTTTTAAATCAGGTAATATTTAAGGAGTTACCTATGGGAAGGGGTTGTTAGGAATAGTGTCAAATGGGTTTTGGGGGTGAATACAGAATATAGTGTAGACATCAATGGAAGAAAGATGAAGGTCTGATAGACAGGTGGATGGAGAGTGGGGGAAAAAACAATATTTGATACAAATAAGGAAGAATAAGCAGGAGGGAGAGTGTTGGAAAATGAGTGAGAAAACAGCAGGCAAAATTACAAATCAACTAGTTTATTGCATGTAATATATGTAATGTGTATGTATTTATATGCATACATATATGTGTGTGTATATATGTATATATACACACATATATATGTATATATGTGTATGTGTGTGTATATATATATACATACATACACACACACACACACACACACACATATGGTTAAACAAACATTCCAAGAAGCCTAGCAAATACAAAGATGGAAGATCTCCTATATTTGTGTTGACAAATAAATTAGGAAAGCATTGATAATATTATTGTTGATTAACTGAGGTAACTTAGTGTAATGGTTTATAATGTTGACTGTTGGTGATGAAGCCTACAGCCATAGCACTGTGGTATGTGATCCCTTTAGATCTCAGAAGCTAAGCAGGGTCGGGCCTGGTTAGTACTTGAATGGGAAACTGCCTGGGAACACCAGGTGCTATAGGATTGGGAGAAGGACCAAGCAACCCACTCTCAAAAAAAAAAAAAATCTGCCACTGAAAGCCCTATGAATAGCAGAGAAGCAGTAACAGTACTATTTCAACCTGTTGTACATAGGGTCACTATGAATCAGACAATGACTCAACAGCACCTAACAACAATTGAAGATGAAGAAAGGGAACAGAGTCTAAAGGAAAAGAAGAGAAAAAGTAATGAAGAGAAAAGCAAAAAAGAGTAAAAGAAAAACCAAAGTAGCACTAAAACAAAACAATAAAAACCATGAAACCAAATACCAGATAGACACAAACATACAGATGGAAAAAAAAAATGAAACAAACAACCATCATGTACCCTCCTGTTCCTTCCATACTCCCATGGGGCAATTCTGCTCTGGGCCCTCTGTCCTCTGAACTGTCACAATACCCATCAAGACTCCAGGAGCTGTGATGCCAGGAGATGCACTATGGCTCAACTCTACACCCAGTTCATTCTAACCATAGTGGTTGCAACCAAACTGCCTGGGTCTGTGTTTTCAACCATGATGAGCACAGCCCATGCTGTGAGTGGGCTTCTTGGTATGTCCATACGTCTGAGGGTGCTCAGCTACTACTTATGCCTCTGAATGTGTCAGCAGCCCACCCAGGTATTCACTTTTTTGTTTGGAAATTTGTCTGGCTTCAGGGTGATCCCAGATGCTTCATCTCCTTAAGCTCACCTAGACTCTCTGATCCCAGGATCTGTTCTTCTGCACCACTATGCATTCAGACTTTTCACTTCAACTACACACAACTCACCAGGCTCACCAATTCACCTATACATGGAGCTGGAGTTGGAGGTGGGCTTCCTGGAAATCTCACATAGCTGGAGGATACTCAGCAGCAATCAACTCCTCAGGGCAGGTGGCTGTTGTTGTTGTTGTTGTTGTTGTTAGGTGCCATGGAGTCTGTATCCAACTCATAGCAACCCTCATAGGGTTTTCAATGGCTGAGTGCTTTGGGATTGCCTTGGGAGTGGATTGCCCAGGGCAGATGGCAGTACACCTCAATGTTTGTTTGTTTAACTGGTAACTAGTCTGGCTCCCAGACATGCCCTGAAACTGTGGTTCCTTAAGTGCCTGGGGCTGGGGCTGTTCCCCAGAGGAGTAAATAAATGTGAATCTCTTTATCTCTCAGATAGCACTTGTGTGAGTGCCTATGCCCCCTAGGCACTGTAGCACAATATTCCTAGAACCCTCATTCAGTGATTAGCTCTTGTTTGTCACCAATCTGAGCTACAGTGAAAGTGGCTATTATTTACATTTTAGGGTGGCAAATTTCTTTTCCCACTGAGATACGTGGTGGTGCATTTCTGAGGGCAATTTTGCTCCATCTTTCTGCACTGGAGGTTTTTTTCTTCTTCTTTTTAACTGCAATTGAGACAACTCAGTTCACTCCACTTTTTTTTTTCTTTTTTATTTCCTTTTTGCTGTTTTTCTCTGTTCAGTATAAGGTCTCTATATCACTATTTTAGCTCTCCTGTTTCACCAGGTCTCTAACAGGGTGTTATCAATCTGCCCATCTTGATTTGCCTTCAAGAATACTTTCATCAAGACTTTTTATAAGTGTACTTAACCCTATCACCCCCTAATCCCAATCACTTACCAATATTGCATTGTAGTTTATGTTTCATTTCAGATATTTTCTCTTCTGTAATATAACCAAATAAAGTCATCAATTTCTCTGTAAAAACTGTTCAGATTTATACCAGGAATTATGATATGCATTTATTTGTCAAAAATGTCTTTACTTTTTTCTTTACTTTTTTTTTTTTTTTTGAAACAATATCTTACTATATAGCCTAGGCTGGTCTCAAACTCACAACCCTCCTGCTTCAGCCTCCCAAGTGCTACAATTACAAGCTTGTAGCACCTTGCCCAGCTTCACAATATTTTTCAATGATACTTTATGGAATTGAAATTTCTAGTTTGGCACATTTCTAGTTTAGTGTTTTTCTTTTTCAGTACTTGGAAGATGTTCTTCTGCTATTATGTGGGCTATATTGTTTTTGGTGATAGATTTGATGTTATCCTTAACTTTGCTTCCCTATCTATATTAGGTTTCTTTACACTAAGACTAATTTTAAACTTAAATTTATATTTCTCATTATCCCTGATTCTGAAAAATTTATTAACATATTTCTTACTGTATTCATGTGTGTGATTACACATGAGATCAATTGCATTTTTGATTTCTGGATTATTAGTGTCTATCAAAATTATTCTTTCAAATATTTTTGTTTTCAACTCTTCTCCTTTTGGAACTTCAAATGTTGTGTGTTTGCTGAATGTATTGTCCTACAGATAACTATGTCTCTGTTCATTTTCTTTCAGCAATCTTTTTAATCTCTCTGTACTTTGACCTGAGTAGTGTCTGACCTTATGTCTTTAAATTCTGTGGTATTGTTTAGTTGTTTCTTTTTACTTTAGTGTCTTACATTACCTTATCCTCCTCCACTGAATTTTTCATATTAGACACTGCATTTTTCATCTGAAAAAACTCTTTGTTCTTTAATATATATTTCATTTTTCTCCTAATTATATTGTTTTCTTCCCTCTAGATTTTTCAGTATATGTATTATGCTTATAATAGCTGTTTAAGTTCTTGTCTACAAATCCCATTATGTCTGTTATTTATAAGTTTGTTTTCATTAGTCCATTTCCCTTGTTCTTTATGAGTCACATTTAATCATTCCTGTATGTTTGGCAATCTTGTGTTGGATGCATGATATTGCATATTTAATGTCTAGTATTTTAGGCAGTCTCCTACTTGGCTAAAGGGAATGCAGACATTTCCCAGCCCTATGTTAGCATGGGAATTGTTTAATTTATAGATTTCTGGGTGATATTTTTGCTTGAATTGCTGGAGTTGTGCAGGTATAGGTCAGTAAGTAGCTGAAAACTCAACAAGATTCCTATGGCAATTGCTTGAGCTTTATTTTCCTCATGGTTATTGCCACCATGGTATTCTGTCCTGCAAATTTCAGTTGCCTCAGCCTCCTGCGACTTCACATCTTGAGAGAGATTGCTTTGCTCTGCTTGTGTTCTCTTTTCTTGTGCTGTGCTCTGAAATAAAAATGAACCCAGTTAAGAAGCCCAGTGCAATTATAGAGCTCTTCTCATTTATGTCTTTTTACTTAATGGTTGAAATCCTGTGTTGCTCATAGCACCAATGCCCAAAAACAAATATTTCATATATTTTATTCATTTTATTAGACTAAAAATGAATAAAATATGTGGAATATACATATGGGGAGAAGTTTAAATGTAATATTATAATTACAAATTTTATCTAGTGAACACTCTTACCTCACTATCAAAATACAGATTGCTATTTATATTAATTGCCTCATCCTCTTTGATGCTGTGAGGCAGCATTCTTATCCAAACCAATAGCTGAGTCTATAGCAACAGTCAAACATATTTAATCTTTCTGGTTTCCAAACTTATCAATTCTTTGTATAATTATCTACCAAATTTATCTCACTATTTCAATCATGTCCATCCTGAATAAAACTTGGCTGAAAAAGTTCATTAGTGAGTCCATAATCATGCAAACTTTGTTCCTGTACTCAGGAGTTGAAATACTTTTCAACTGGGCATATAGTATGTGTCAAGCATAAACATTCTTTTGGTACAATGTAAAAGCTCATTAGGAACAACAGTAGCAATGAGAAAGCAGTGGTAAGGGTTCTTTCAGAATCAGACATATTTCTCTGGAAAATTATGGGAATTAATAAATTCACTAAACAAAATATAATAATCATTTAGGTCCTAGTTATTTCCACAAAACATTTAATATCAAATAGCTGACAATATACCACAGTGATCTTAAAACGCATTTTAAATCATTTCAACAATTAGTTTCCTATTAATTAAAGAAAGCAGCCAAAGGATCATAGAATATCCTATAATTAAGAAAAATGAGCCAATCACTGTGGTGCATGCCTGCAATCTTGGAGACTAGGGCAGGAGAATCACAAGGTTAAGGCCAGAGGCAATCTGCATAACTTAGCTAGACTCTGTCTCAAAATAAAAGCAGTACACATGAAGCCCTGAGTTTGATCTCTTAGTTCTAGAAATGAAAGGAAAAGAAAAGTAAAGAGAAAAGAAAGTGGTAATTATTAAAGGATACCCTTGAAAGAAAAAAATTTTAAGTCTGAATGCGTTTGAGCAAGTTTGTGATAAACAGAAGGCTCTCAGGACACCTCAGAAAGAACATATTCCCAGTGTTGGCAACATAGTTAGCTTGCCATGCATAATGTACTGAAGAAAAAAGACTGTTGGAATATGAACAGTACTGTGTTTTTCTTTAGATGAATATGTATTTCTTAAAATGAGAAGAGTTTGAAACCACTCAAATTTTAAAGACTGGCTTCATTAGCAAACATTTATGACAGTTGTTGAAATATTTTGTCTTCACTTGTATATCTCCATAAGGATTCACATTCTGGCAATAATTTCATTAAACATCTAAGATTACTTTGTCAGTGTTGCATTAAATTAAAAGAAATACTGGTTTTAATGGCTAAAATATATGCTAAAGCACATAATCTGTGATTTTTTTGGGGGGGTACTTAGGGTTGAACCCAGGGCCTCACACTTGCATGCTTTGCAAGTACTGTACCACTGAGCTGCGTCCCCAGCTTTTTCTTGTTGTTGTTCTTTTTTAATTTTTGAGACAGGGTCTCGCTAAATTAGGCAGACTGCCTCTGGTCTCGAGCTTGCAATCCTCCTGCCTCTACCTCCTGAATCACGGGAATTGCCCCACCATGCCTGGCCAAAATTAGGTAAAATTATTTACATAAAATCTAATTTTCATTAAAATGAAAAATTATGCTGCACCACTATGCCTGAATTCCTGTTTTTATTTTTTAAGACAAGTCTCATTAAATTGTGTAGGCTACCTCAGGCTTTGAAATTTTGGTCCTCCTGCCTCAGCCTCTAAAGTTGTTGGGATTACAGGCGTGCACCAAGGGGCCCAGCTGGACTTGATTACATTCTTAAAGTGAGTCCAATTTTTATTCACTTTTATGTCTCTTGTAGCAATCAGCTCAATATCTTGCATAAAACTGGTGTCAGGGACATTCTGTAGAGAAGATAAGATATTCAGATTTGCTTGAAAGAGGGAACAAAGTTTATACCTAAGGTTTACCTTCAATATCCTTTAAAGTTAAGTTTTTCTTCTGGCTTTCTCCTTGTATATTCTCTAAAAACTTTCCTCTTTAAAATAAAAGTAAGGAGACTTCCAGTTTAAGATGGTGGATTAAAGGCAGCCTCGGTGTGATGTGGTAACACAAAGGAGTCAGAATACGAAGGAATGGAGTCTTTTCCGTAGCAAGTCTGAAGAAGCACAAAAACCACCAAGGAGACAGTCCTAGGGAGAAGAATAAAGATGGACAGTGAACATGACTGATCAGGACACAGCTCTTGGCATGGCTTCCAGTGGGTGAAGGGAAATGGAGTCCTCAACCAAAGAAGGACTTGCTGAGACAGTGGCTGTCCCTAACTGAGGGGTTCAGCATTAGAGAACTGATTCTCTTTGCCACATTCCATATCTCTGAGGGATTTTACCTGATGCTATCTTGAAAAGGAACCTATTGTGTGGGACTAAGCTACCCAGGGGTCCTGAAAACAAATAATTACCACCCATAGACAGTCTGGGGGTGACCTCCCACAGCCTCAGCATGCTACACATTTGCAGCAGGCAGGTGTAGTGAGGGGGGAGATAGGACACTGACACACTGAGAGGTTCAGGCAGCAACAGGCTTGGGAAAGTTGCTCAGAAGCAAGCCCCACCCACTGGGCAGAGAAGACCATTCAGTCTCCTGAGGGGAATTATAGAGTCTATCAACTCTGAGCTGTGATTAGATGAAAAAGACTCCACCCTCAACTGACAATCACCTCCACCTAACAGACTCTAAAATTTGGGGCACAGAAGGAAGCTCTTCTAGTACTTTTTCTCCTTCTTTTTTGTTCTTTTGTTTTCTTCTTGCTGTACTGAAGTAATTGCTGGGCCATGGTGTAGTATACCCAGCCTTTTACTTACCTTTTCTTGGAGACAGAATCACACTGAATTGCACAGGCTGCCTCTGGCCTGGGTCTCACGATCCTCTTGCCTCACCTGTCAAACATGCTGGAGTTTCAGGGAAGCAAGTTAGTGTCCACCTCTGTTTTCTTTTCTTCTCTTTTCTTTTGTTAAGTATATTTTCCATGCTTTCGTTGTTAATTTTTATTTCCTCACTTCCTTTTTTCTAAAATAATTTTTATCTTTTTTATTAGTTTTTTCCTATCATTTTTGGCCCACCCACCTTCTTCTGTATCTCTCTTTTTCTATTTCTACTATTCTATTCCATTCTATTTCTATTTCAGCTATTCTACTATTCTATTTCTATTTCTACTGTTCTATTTCTACTATTTCTATTTCTACTATACTTTGATTCTTTTAGGCTTATTGTTATTGTTGTTAGGTACCATCAAGTCAAGCCCAACTCATAGTGACCCTAAGTACAACAGAACAAAATACTCCCCTATTCTGTGCCAGGCACACAATCATTTTTATGTTTAAGCCCATTATTGCAGATACCATGTCAATCTATCTACTTGAGGGTCTTCCTGTTTTTCACTGACCTGTCCCTCTCCCAAACATTATGTCCTTCTCCAGGGATTGGTCTCTCCTGAAAACATGTCCAAAATACATCACATGGAGTCTAGCCTTCCAGCTTCCACTCTGATTATACTTCATCTAGGACAGATCTGTTGTGGGGTTTTTTTGCAGTCCAGGGTATATTGAATATTCATCTCCAGCACTATAATTCAAAAGCATCAATTCTTCTCCTGTCTCCCTTGTTCAAAGTCCAGATTTCACAACCATGTGATGTGACTGAAAATACCATGACATGAATCAGGCATACTTTTGTAGTCAGTGTGACATCTTTGCTTTTCAACACTTTAAAGAAGTCTTTTGCAACAGCTTTTCCCAATGCAATGCCTCTTTTGATCTCTTGACTGCTGCTTCCATGGACATTGACTGTAGAACTCCTTATTGCTCTGCTTCTGTTTATCTAATTCTGTTCATGTATCTTTTTCTTTATTGTGCACTCGTTTCATTTTAACTTTAGTTCCTTTTCATTCCTGTTCCTAATGTTCATTTTCTTTCTAGATCATCTTTTTCCTTTCTTTTACTTCACACTTGAGGCATCCTCCTATCTCCTCTTTTTCTGTCCCCCTTCTTACTTCAGGCAAATACTCAATATTATTATTGCCATTCTCTATTCTATGGGTGGTGCAGCAGTTAATGTTAACTGATTTTAAGTGTGTTTCCATATCTGATTTTGTCAGGTATTGTACGTGTACTAGTCGTTTGTGCTGTAGTCCAGCCAGGTGAAGGGGAGAGCCGAGGATGAAGGAGACAAAGAGGCCAAGACTGAAGGTCTTGAGCAAAACTTTATTCTCTATACTCATGCTTATATAGTAACTCAAGGAGATACTAAAAATAGCTCACAAAAGTAACTGCAGTGCAATGGACTTTGTAACAGTTATAAGGTTTACAATCAACTTAGTTAGCCCCCAGCAACAGATTAATTCTAAAGAGACAATCAAGGAACAAAGTTCAGATCTATACTCATGTTAATATAGTAACTAATCAAGGAACAAAGTTCAGATCTATACTCATGTTAATATAGTAACTAAAGAGACAATCAAGGAACAAAGTTCAGATCTATACTCATGTTAATATGGTAACTAAAGAGACAATCAAGGAACAAAGTTCAACAGAGCCTCTGATGTGCTGTTTCCTCATTCCACAGGTAGCAGAGCTTCCTGCTATGGTCATGTCTGTCACGTAGCCATTTATGCAGGCATTGCCTTTTAACTCATGTCAGGCCTATGGCTCCTGACAGGTTTGTCTTCCTCTCTGGAAGAGGCAATGAAGATTGTGATCTCAAGAGAAAGTCACTCACTAATAAAACCCTCCAAATAAAACAGGAAGTGATATCACCCCTACAGATACACAAATCACTAATCAGAAACACAAGAAACATGAAAAAACAAGGCAACGCATCTGCTCCAAAAGACCATGATTCTTTAACCACTGATTCAAAAGACACTAAAATAATTGAAATGTCAGATAAAGATTTTAACAGTTTACTTATAAAAATGATTAACTTCAAACAGAACACAAACAAATGAATGAAGTAAGGAAATCAATATCAGATCTAAGTCAAAAAGTCACAATATAGACTACTGAGATGAGAAATTCATTAAGGAAATTGAGATTTTGAGAAAAAAACAAAAATAAATGTTGAAAAAGAAGAGCTCAATAAATCAAATAAAAAACACAGTGCAAAGTGTCACCAGTAGACTAGATGCAGCAGAATATAGATTAGCAGGAATAGAAGATAAGGTTGAAGAAATACTATATTCATCTATCAACAAAGAAAAAATGAAGAACATGACTATAGTTTTCAAGAACCTTGGGATATGATCAAAAGACTAAACCTAAAAATTCATGGGATAGATGAAGGAGCTTAGATAAAAACTAAAGGCACAGAAAATTTATTCAGTGAAATTATAGGAGAAAATTTCCAAAATCTGGGGAAAGATATGAACATCCAAACACAAGAGGCATTTAGAACACCAAACAGACATGACCAAGAAAGTACCTCCCTATGACACATAATTTGCCAAAACTACAGAACAAAGAAATAATATTAAAAGTTGCAAGAGAAAGTCATCAACTCAGTTAAAAAGGACACCCCGTCAGAATTACATCAGGCCTCTTAGCACAAACCCTAAATTTGAGGAAAGGATAAAAAGATATACTTCAAGCCCTGGAAATAAAATAATTGCCAACCAAAATTATTATATCCAGAAAAGTTAATATTTAAATTGATGTAGAAATAAAGACATTCCAAGACAAGCACAGAATAAAGCAATATATGATCACCAAGCCAGCATTGCAAAAGATACTTAAAGGAATCCTACACACACAAGTAGAAGAAAGTCTTTACCGTGAAAGCACAGGAAAGAATAAACTTCATGGAAATAACAGACAAACCAAATATAAGTAAGAAAGAATCAGTCATGTCCAACTGAAAATACTAGCAATCCCAACATATAAATAAGGGAAAAGAAAAGAACAAATAGTTCATAAACCTACCAGGAAAACACTCAACACAATAACTGGCAGACCTCTCTCAATAATAACCCTTAATATAAATGGTCTCAACTCTGCAATTAAAAGACATAGATCAGTAGAGTGTATTAAGAAAACAAGATCCAACAAGTTTTGTCTTCAAGAAAAACATCTCACTGGCAAGGACACCCACAGACTGAAAGTGAGAGGATAGCAATTGATATACCAAATAAATGGAGCCCAAAAAGGAAAGTAGCAATGGTCATCCTTATACCAGAAAAAGTAGACATCAAATTAAAATTAGTCTGAAGAGGTAAAGAAGGTAACTACATATTAATAATGGGAACAGTGGATCGAGAATGTATGACAATTTAAAATATACATGCACCAAACATCAATGTATACAACTTCATTTAAAAAAAGAAAAACTATTGGACTTAAAGGAACAGATAGGTTCAGATACAATAATAGTGGGTGATTTCAATACCTCACTATCATCAATAGATGGGACAGCCAGACAAAAAAATCAACAAAGGAACTTCACAGATAAATACCACAAAAGATAAGATGGGCTTAATAGATATCTACAAAATATTCCATCCAAAAGTACAGAATACACCATCTTCTCAGCAGCCCATGGAACTTTCTCTAAAGTATATTGCATTTTATGCCATAAATAAATCCTAAAAAATATAGAAAGATAAAAATAATTTTGTGTGTCTTATACTATAATGGAATAAAACTAGAAATGAATAGCAAGAAAAATTATAGAAGCTATACAAATACATGGAGAATGAACAATATAATCCTAAATGACAAATGGTACTTGAAGCAATCATAAAGGAAATTTTAAAATCTTAGAATCAAATGAAAATGAAAGCACAACCTATCAAAACCTTTGGGATACAGCAAAGAGGGAAATTTATAGCAATGAGTGCCTACATTAAAAAATTAGTGGCTCAGGAGGCAGAGGCAGGAGAATCACAAGTTCAAGACCAGAGGCAGTCTGCATAACTTAGAGAGACCCTGTCTCAAAAAGTGAAGAAAAAAAAAAGAAAGAAAGAAAGAAAAGGGCTGGGGGAGCAGCTCAGTGGACGAGCACTTTCAAAGCATGCAAGTGCAACGCACTGGGTTCAATTTCCAGTACTGCAAAAGAAGAAAAATTAGAGCAGGCTCAAACAAATAATTTAATGATGAACCTCAGACTCCTAGAAAAAATAAAGAACAAACAAAACCCCAAAACCGGTAGATGCAAAGAAATAATAAAGATCAGAGTAGATATTAATGAAATGGAGACTAAATGAACAAGAAAAAGAATTGATGAAACAAAGAGCTGGTTCTTTGAAAAGATAAACAAGATCATCAAATCCTTAAACTAAACAAAGAGAAGACTCAAATCAAGACAATTAGGGAACATTATGGATATTAGCTGAAAGCAGAGAATATCAAAAAGATGTCTATCTATGTTTTATTGATTATGCAAAAGCATTTGATTGTGTGGATCACAACAAATTATGGATAACACTTCAGAAAATGGGAATACAAGAACACCTAATTGTGCTCATGAGAAATCTGTACATGAACCAGGAGGCAGTTGTTCGAATAGAACAAGGAAACACTGAGTGGTTTAACATTGAGAAAGGTGTGCGTCAGGGCTGTATACTTTCACCCTATCTCTTCAATTTATATGCTGAGCAAATAATCCGAGAAGCTGGACTTTATGAGGAAGAACGTGGCATCAAGATTGGAGGAAGACTCATTAACAACCTGTGTTATGCAGATGACACCATTTTGCTTGCTGAAAATGAAGAGGATTTAAAACATTTACTGATGAAGATCAAAGATCATAGCCTTCAATATGGGTTACGACTAAACATCAACAAAACAAAAATCCTTACGACTGGGTCAGCACGCAACTTCACATTAAATGGAGAAAAGATTGAGGTTGTCCAAGATTTTACTTTGCTTGGCTCTATAATCAGCACCCGTGGAAGCAGCAGTCAAGAAATCCAAAGACGCATTGCTCTAGGAAAAGCTGTGGCAAAAGATCTCTTTAGAGTATTGAAAAGCAAAGATGTCACATTGAAGAAGAAGGTGCGTCTGACTCATGCCATGATATTTTCAGTGGCATCATATGGTTGTGAAAGCTGGACATTGAACAAGAGAGACAGAAAAAGAATTGATGCTTTTGAATTGTGGTGCTGGAGACGTCTATTGAATATACCATGGACTGCTAAAAGAACCAACAGATCTGTCCTAGAAGAAGTGCAACCAGAGTGCTCCTTGGAAGCAAAAATGGTCAAACTGCATCTTACATATTTCGGACATGTAGTCAGGAGAGAACAATCCCTGGAGAAGGACATCATGTTTGGAAGAGTGGCAGGTCAACGCAAAAGAGAAAAACCTTCCACCAGATGGATTGATACAGTGTCTGCAACAATGGGCTTAAACATAAATAAGATCGTTTGCCTGGCACAGAATCGGCAAGTGTTTCGATCTACTGTACATAGGATCGCTATGAGTCGGACTCGACTCGACGGCACCTAACAACAACAACAACAATGCTTTGTTATTCATCACATTCTTGTAGTTGAGAGCATACAGTAGGCATCTGATAAATAGGTAAGGGTTTGTTGAAGTCATTCTTTCTTTCTAAGAACTTAAGATATCTCTTGTATTCTTTACTTACGCATATCTGGGACCAAAATGCCTGAGAGAACAACTTAAAGGAGGAAAGATTTATTTGTGCTCAAAATCATGCCCCTATTACATGCTTCCTCCAACCAGGCCCCTCCTCTAAAAGTTTCCAGTACCTTCCGAAATTAGCACCACCGGTTGGGGACTAAGTGTTCAACACATGAACCTGTGGGTGACATTTCATATTCATAGCACCTGCTATTTATTACTATATTCATTTTTGAGTTGGAAGTGTGTCAAATTTTTATGATGTATTCCTTCTGGGCTCATGTGTCAGTAGAAATACAGAATAATCACTAAAATTAAGGTGAAACTGAATGATCAAGCTTCCTCTGGAGCATGTGTGATGTGTGAGGCTCTTCATCACATACCCCCATGAATCCTCACCCCATCCTGACAGGTGACTAGCCCAGTCCTTCCAGAAGTGCTGCTTCCCAGGAGCCTGTCAAGAAGCACCTTCACAAAGATCTTTATGAGCGTCACCTCCAGAAGATTCTTCTAAAATGACTTCAGAATCCACACTCATCCCACTTTCCACACCACCCACTGAAGTCTCCTAGTTAGTAATACTGGACCTGCAAGGAGACTCTCAGCCCCTCCTTCCACCATTCACTGCTGTCATCAGAAGTATCCAGGAGAAAACATGGGGTTCAACTTCAGACCTCCAGCCAGGAAATGGAAGTGAGCAGCCATAGCTGGCCTAGGTTTCAGAAGCACGATTGTAACTAACCCTACGGGAGCCACACAGGACTTCTGACCCAGAGCACAGGTGTGCACTGGGGGCCTGAGGGCCAAAAGGGACTTGCAGACTTATTTAGTCAGTATTTTTAAAAACTGAGCCACCATTTCAAACTCTGGAGACTTCAAATAAAGATAGAGATTTTCAGTCTCTTTTTATAAATTAGGAATGTCTGACATCACTGGACCAGCCTTGGCCATAGCTGCTTTAGCTATGGAGCAGGTGCCCTCTTCAGATAAGTCTGCCAGTTCCTGGTCAGACAGTCTCACACTATGTGCATTCAAAGCCAGTTCCTTCTTGGTCCTCATAAGAGTAAAAGGGACACCTCTCCCTTACACATCCTGAACAAGCACCCAAATGAGAAACCAGTCAGGGGGAACACAGCAAAAATTGTGGTACCAGAAGTGAGTAAAAGTAAGGATTGGGTGGAAGCAACCAGAGCATCCATAAACAGGTGAATGGATAAATAAAATGTGGCACTAAGGACCCTCTATCTCTGTGAGTCCCACATCCACAGATTCAACCAACTGTGGATTGAAAAATATTTTTGAATGACATTTTAAAAATTACTAAATATAGTATAACAACTATTTACATAATATTTATAGTATATTAAATATGATAAGCAATCAGAAAATTAAAAGTAAACAGGAGGATATGGGTAGGTTATATGCAAATACTGCACCATTTTATGTAAGAGACGGAAGCACCTAAGGACTTTGGTACCCGAGGACATCCTGGAACCAATCTCTCATAAATATTGCCTTCAATATTGTACACACATAAAATTGTACACACATAAAAATAGAATATTATTCAGCCTGGCTTTTGTTTTGTTTTATTTTGTTGACTTGTTTTTGAGAAAAGGTCTCACTATACAGCCAGACTGGCCTGGAAATTGTGATCCTCCTGCCTCAGCCTCCTGACTCCTGGGATTACAGGCATGTACAACCATGCTCAGCTATTTCAGCCTTTCAGAGAAGGGAAATTTTGACACACGCCCCACTACAGATGGAATTTGAGGATGTTTAAGTGAAATAAGCCCGTCTCACACACACATACACACACACACACACACACACACACACAGGCAAATACTGGGTGATTCCACTTATGTGCAGCACTTAAAAACAGCAAACTCATGGAGAAAGTAAAATGATGGTTGCCAGGGACTTGGGGAGCTGAGCTTGGGGAGTTTAATGGGCACAGAGTTTCAATTTCACAAGATGAAAACCTTCTGGAAAGAGGTTGCATAACAATGTAAGTATATTTCACATTACTGTTACACTTCAAAAGGTTAAACTGGTCAATTTTATCTTATGTGTATCTTACCACAGTCCATGGTATATTTTTTCAGTACTGGGGAGGTTGAACCCAGGGTGTCAAGATTGCATGCTTCGCAAGTGCTGTACCACTGAGCTGTACCCCTAGCCCATTTTTTTACTTTTTATTTTGAGATAGGGTCTCACTAAATCATGCAGACTGCCTCTGGTCTCGAACCTGCAATCCTCATGTTCTCTGCTTCCAGAGTCACTGGGATTCCAAGAGTGAGCTACCATGCCCAGCCATCTTACAGCAATTTAAAAAAAAAAAAAAAAATTAACCCAAAAAAGAAGTAGGGACTGGATCTTGGAATGAAAATTGAAGTTTAGATATACAATTTCAAGTAAAAGCTGGAGGTGACCACATAATACAGCTAAAGCAGCTGCCTGAATGCCTTCTGCAGAAATCAGTACTGACCTTGGAGTCTGGAACAAGGCTGAAGATCACACGAAGGCCATGATGCCCAAGAATCCAGCAGGACTTAAGAACATGTAGTGAGCTGGCCACAAGAGTCCCGTGTGTTTTCAGCATTATTAGAAAGTAAATCCAGAGATGATTTTTAAAACTGTCAAGAAATTTTTTGGCAATCTATGTATAATTACCTATATACGTAGTTTGAGAAAGTCTAAATCTTACAAATTTTGTCATTAGCCATTAAATCATTCATTATATTTATGCCAAATAATTTATATCTTTATAACACTTCACATGCAAATAGAATAAAAGCCATGAAAAAATAGACCATATGTTCAAAGCTTTTAATATGGAAAATTACTCTCCATCAGCATCAACATTAAGTCTTGTAAGGAATATAATTATGATTTCCTAAATTGTGATTTGCTGCAGCCATACCACTGTGGCATCCAATCCCGTCAGATCTTAGAAGCTAAGCAGGGTCAGGCCTGATTAGTACTTGGATGGGAGACTGCCTGGAAATACCAGGTGCTGGAGGCTTGGGAGAAGGACCCACCAACCCACTCCCAAAAAACAATCATCCATTGAAACCCATATGAACAGCAGAGAAGCACTGACAATAGTGTTTTGCCTGTTGTATGTAGGGTCGCTATGAGTCAGACACTGACCCAACAGCACCTAACAACAACAACAACAAATTGTGATCTCCTGAAATTACCCAACTGAAACTTTTCTTCTGTCTCAAGAGGCCAGTATAATTGGTTGGCACTGCCTATCTTGAGCACATCTGAGAAGGATCTGAGGTCAGGACCTGGTGAACAGGAAAGGAGATGTTGTAAATCAGTGATAGACAAGAGGTGAGAGAATGGAAGCATTTGTATCAAACTGGGGCAGTTCCCTTATCCTCACAGCACACTCTATCTAGGTTTGTCCCAGGCTAGAGACAACACCACCTTTCCTCAGTGCTGCCTCCTCTTTACCAACTCACTCACAAGAATAGCTACATCAGAGGTTATACATGTACTAAATTGTCATCTGTGTGAAGGCGAAGAACATGTTTTAATTATCTCTGTACCCCACCAGCTATTTCAGTAACCAGCACATTAGTCAATATTTATTGACTAGGTTAATATTTTGGTGAGAACAAACAAACCAGATTCCTGGAAAAATTCTCCGTGCCCTTCCAAGTATCTGGCCCATTTCTCTTCATAGGATCCCAAGACATACATCTACCTATCTAAACTTGGGTAACCCCCATCACTATAAATGTACAGAATAATTACATCAGTGCCAAGATTTCCCTCATGCCTTTTTAGTCACACTCATTTCACCATCCCTAACCCCTGGCACCCATTAATCTGTTTTTCATCTCTATGGTTTTGTCATTTCAATAATGATAATGTTATAGTTTGGACCTAGAGTGTCCCCTGGTAGTCCATGTGTTAAAGGCTTGGTCCCAAGCTTGGCACTGTTGGGGGTTGTTGGAAATATTAAGAGGTAGTGGCTAGAGGGAGGTCTTTAGTTATTTGAGGGAAGCATCTCACAGGAGACTGTAGGACTCTGGTCTCTTCCTCTTTCTTTTTTTTTTTTTTAACTTGCTAGCCATGAAGTGATGAAGGGTTATGCTCTTCCATGCACTCCTGCTATGATGTGCTGCCTTGCCACAGGCCTAAAAGCAATTGGAGCCAATTAGTTATGATCTGGAACCTCTGAAACCATGAGCCAAAAAATCCTTTTTGTCTTATAGGTTGATTATCTCTGGCATTTTGTTACAGTAATCAAAAGCTGACAGACATAGATATATAAATGGAATTGCACAGAATGTGATCTCCAGGGACTGGCTTCATTCACTTAGCATAATGTCTGTGAGACTCACTGATGCTAGTCCATGCATCAGCAATTCACCCCCTTTTATTCCTGAGTAATCATTCCATAGTATGGGTATACGTGTTTGTTTAAACATTTATCTAAAAAGAGACATTTTTGTTGACTCCGGTTTTTTGTTTTTACAAGCAAAGCTGCTACCAATAATCATGTACAGGCACACAATTTCATTTCTCTAAGATAAAACCCCAGGAGTACAATTGCTGGGTCATACAGTAGTGCATGCTTAGTTTGTTCCATGGTGGCACCATTTTTCATTCCCACGAGCAATAGGTGAGAGATAAAGTTCTTACATGTCTTAGCCAGCATGTGATGATTTCATTAGTTTTTAAATTTAGCCATTCTAACAGATGCCCAGGGGCTGGGATTTAGCTCAGTTGATAGAGCACCACTCTGCAGTCTCTGAGATCCAGAGTTCCATTCCCAGCACCACAAAAATGGGAGAAGGACGTGGCAATACACTCCCAAGGCAATCCCAAAACACAGTCAGCCATTGAAAAGCCTACAAGGGTCACTATGAGTTGGACACAACCTGACAGTACCTAACAACAACAACAACAACAGATGTCCAGTGATATCTCATTTCTTACAGCTAGTGATATTCAGGATGTCTTCATGTGCTTATTTTCCATCTGTATATGTCTTTGGAGAAATATATCTTCATAGGTCTTTTGCATATTTTCTAATTAGATATTTTGGTTTTTTCTGTTGAGTTTTCAAGGTTTTGTATGAGTTCCAGCAAAGTCTTTTATTGTTCATAGGATGTAGAATATTTTCCCCTACTCTGAAGGTTAACTATTCATCCTCTTAACAGGGTCTTTGTGGCTCTGATGAAGTCCAATTTTTCAGTTTTTCTTTTATGGATTATTCTTTTGGTATCATGTCCAAGAACTCTTAACAAGTGTGAGGTCTCAAAGATTTACACTTATGTTATCTTCTCAACATATTATACTTCTACATTTGACCTTCATTTGACTCTTAGATTTACACTAAATCTATTACTCATTTTGAACCAATTTTTGTATACAAAGTGAGGTTTATCATGAAGCTCAGATTTTAGCATATGGATAACTAACAGTACTTGTATCATATTGAAGACCACTCTTCCTCATTTGAATTGTTTTTGCACCTTTGTCATAACTCATGTGGCTGTACGTCTGTGGGAACATTTCTGAATACTTTATTCTGTTCTTTGTTTATTTGTTGAGACGGGGTCTCACTATATAACCCATGCTGTCCTCAAACTCACAATTTTCCTGCCTCAGCCTCCCAAGTGGTCTGAGTGCAGGCGTACACCAGCCCTATTCTATTCTACTGCTCTTTATGTCTTGATTACTGCTGAGTAATAAGTCTTGAAGTCAGGTAGAGTGAATTCTTCACACTTTATTCTACTTTTTCAAAGTTTTAGCTTTGAAAATTTCAGGATACAAGTTTTGTTCATATTTTATTAGATTTATATCTATATACTTCATTTTTCTTTCTTGGCTTTTAGTGATTATAATGATGTGTTGCTAATTTTGATTTTCACATGTTTGTTGATAGTATTGCTTTTGTAATGTCGATTGTTTTAAATCCTGTAAACTTCCTAGACTCATTAATTAGTTATAGGAGGCTATAATTTTTAGTGTGCTTCTTGAGGTTTTCTATATGATCATATCATGGAAAAATTGGATGCATTTTATTTCTTCCTTTCCAATACATAAGTCTTCTATTTCCTTATCTGCCATTATTTCACTGGCTAGAACTTCTGCTGCAATGTTAAATAGCAGTAGTAAGAAAAGACACTATTGTCTTCTTCCTCATATTAGAGTGAGAGTAATCTTTCACAATTAAAATAATGTTAGCTGTAGTTTTCTTTATCAAGTTAAGGAGATTCCCACCTATTACTACTTTTCTCAGGTTTGTCATGAATGATATTTAATTTTGTTAAATACCTTTTCTACCTCAATGTGATTCCTTAGTCTGTTAAGTTTTGATATGTTGTGTTTTCATTTTCATTGAATCTAATGCATATTTTGTTTCCTTTGAGACTTTTCCTTTGAGCTATAGGTTATTCTGAAGAATATTCAGTTTCTAAGTGTTTAGAGATTTTCCTGTTATATTTCCCATATTGACCTCTAGTTTAAAATATTTGTAGTTAGAGAATATATTACATATGATTTCAACTATTTTAAACTTTTTCAAGGTTGTGTTACATACAGGGTATGGTCTATCCCAGTAAACATTCCATGGACACTTGAAAAGAATGCTGTTATTGAATGTCACAATCGAGAAATGTCAATTAAACCCTGTTGGATGATTGTGTTATTCAGCTTTTCTTTTGATTAATGTTTATATAGTAATCTTTTCCCACCTGTATTAGTTAGTGTTCCCCAGTAAAACAGAATGATAGGAAATATATCCATATATCTAGGAGATACAGGAGAAGGACATGGCAATCCACTCCCAAAGCAATCCAGAAACAATGAGCCATTGAAAACTCTATGAGGGTCACTGTGAGTATAATCCAACTCAATGGCACCTAACAACAGCAACATCCAGGAGATAAATCTATCTATTCAGATAGAGGTACAGGAATTTGCAATTACCAAGGTTAAAAGTCCTACATAGTCCTAAGAAGATCTGTACTCAGCAAGCTGGAGACCTAGGATGGGGACTTCCATTCCAAGCCTGCTGAACTGAAAATTAGGAGAGCTCATGGTATAAATTCCAGCCCAAAAGCCAGCAGGCTCAAAACCCAATGCTTTAATCTGATTCTGAAGGCTCAAAAGACCAGTATCCCAGCTTGAAGAGTCAGGCAGGAAAAGTTCCCTCTTGTTCATCCCTCTTGATTTATCCATATCTTTGATTGGATAAGATACACTCACATCAGTGAAGTCAACCGCTTTATTTAGTCCAAATATTAGTTTCATGCAGAAACTCTCTCACAGACACAGTTAGAACATTATTTGGTGAAATATCCTGACACTACCTGGCCCAGTCAAGTTGACACATAAAATTGTCCCACCATTTTACTTTCAAACTCCTTTTATCATTATACTCGAAATTAATTTCTTGTAGATAGCATATAATTGGGCCATGTTTTTAATCCACTCTAACGATCTGCTTTTAATTACTATATTTATACCACTTGTATTTAATGTGAATATTGATATGCTAGGACTTAATATGAGCTAGGGTTTAGCTCAGTTGATAGCGTGCTACTCTGCACTCTTTGAGGCCCTGGGTTCAATCCCCAACATCACAAAAATGGGAGAAGGACCTGGCAGCCTACTCCCCAAACAATTGTGTAAGAATCAGCCAATGAATAGCAGAAAAGCATTGACATAATGCTGGGCACAGCACAGTGTCGGGTAGTATTTCATTCTGTTGTACATAGGGTTGCCATGAGTCGGACCCAACTCCATGGCACTAAACAACAACAACAATAGGGCTTACTATGTTAACTTATTTTTTTGTTTTTTCTTTGTTCCTTATTTTTAGTTCTCCATTATCTTTTCTTGCTTTATATGTTAAAGAGTTGTTAAGAACTTTAGCTTGATTTATCTATATATTTTGGGTGTACTGCTATGTATAACTTTCATAATGATTCTCTAGCTATTTTATATATATATATATTATATATATGTGTATATATATATATACACACATATATACACACACGCATATATATGTCAACATATGTACTGGTGTTACAATTTAACAATTCAGATGAACTGTAAAACTTTTATCTCCTCATGTCTTTTTACTTCCTCCCATGTATTATAATTTTTTTAAATATTTCTTATACATATATTAAGAACCAATTAGTATTATAATTTTTACTTTGATTATGAAACATCATTTAGGAAACTCAAGAGAAGGAAAATCTACTGCATGTATGTATATTTTTGCTTATAATGTTCCTTCTTCCTACCTGATCTTCCAAAATTAATTTTCATGTCAGTAATTTTTATATCAGTTGATGCTTTACCTGAATGAATTCACTTCTGGTTGCTACTGTAAGAAATTACCACAAACTTAGTGGCTCAAATTAACACAAAATTATTACCTTACAGTTAAATAGGTCAGAAGCCTAAAATTATCTTCACTGGACTACAGTCAAGGTGTCAACAGTCATTGTTCCTTCTAGAGGCTCTGTGGAGAATCTCTTTCCTTGCCCTTTCTACATTCCTTGGCTTGTGGGCCCTTCCTCTTTTAGGCCAGGTGGTAGAATCTTCAAATCTTTCAGTCTCTCTCTCTCTCTTCCTCCACCTTTCTCTTCCCATCTTCCCTCTTTTCTGTTTCCATAATCACATTCTCTTCTCTGACTCTGTCCTTCCTGCCTCCCTCTCATAATAACTTATGATCACATTGGTCCTACCCAAATAGCCCAGATAATCTCCCTATTTCAAAATCTTGAACTTAATCACATCTGAAAAGCACCTGAATAGAAACCCACTGTCATTTGAATTGTTTTAAGAAATACACATTTTTTTATTCAGTACTTGGTGGATTTAACCCATGGCCTCTTGAATACTGGACACCATACCACTGAGCCCACTCCCAGCATGTGTATGAGTGTGTGTGTGTGTGTGTGTGTGTGTATGTGTGTGTGTGTGTGTTACCAGGGTATTGAATCTAGTACCTTATACATGCTAGGCAAGTATTCTACAAATTAGCTGCACTGCCACCCCCTTTTTTATTCTTTATTTTTTATTTTCAGACAGGGTCTCACTAAGTTGTGGAGGCTGCCTCTAGTCTTGAGCTTGTGATCCTCCTGCCTTGGCCTCCCAAACTGCTGAGATTGCAGGCATGCACCACGATGCCCAATGTAATGTAGCATTTCTTTCTGGCTGCTTTCAAATGTTTTTCTTTGACCTTAGTTTTCAGAAGTTTGGCTATGAGGTGTCTCAGCACAGAAATACTTGCGTTTATCCTGTTTGTGGTTTGCTCAGCTCCTTGAATCTGTAGGTTTATGTGTCTTGCCAAATTTGAGGAATTTTCAGCCCTTTTTTCTACAAAACCTTTTCAACCCCACCTAGTTCCTCCTCTTCCTTTGAAGCTCTGAAGACATGAACATTAGGTCTTTGTTATAGTTCCACAACTTCAAGAGGCCCTGCTCATTTTTTTTTTACTGTGTTTTCTCTTTGCTGTTCAGATCACATACTGTCTTCTCTGCCTTAAAACACACATCATTTTTCATCTGCATTCCTCATCCTCCTGCTGGGCTACCCCATTGAGTGTTTTACTCTTGGTCACTGGATTTCTCAATTCCAAATTTTTTATTTGGTTTTTCTTTATAGCATCCATTTCTTCTTTACTGAGACTTTCTATCTTTTAATTGGTTTAGACTGTGTAACTGCTCATTGAAACCCATGCTTCACAGCTGCCTTAGCATCATTGTGAGAGAATTCTCATAACTGCATCATCTCAGGGTTGGCTTCTGTTTGGTTGTCTTTTCTCATTTTAGTTGCGTTCTTCCTGGGTTTTGCTACAAGGCGGGATATTCGGTTTCACAGTAAATGTTTCAGGTATCAAGAGTCTGTATCTTATTTAAACCTTGCCTTTGCAGACCCCCTCTGATACCACTTTGCAGAAAGAGGGAGGCGCTCACCTGCTGACTGCCAGCTTTTCTACCTGGCCTCTGTTGACCCTCCACAGAAAAGGTTCCTCATACTCTTGTCCATATTGTCTCCACTGGGGGAAGGCCCTCTTACCACTCAGCACTGGCGAAAGTCCTGTTTCTCTGCTTCCCCTGTCCCCATCCTGGCAAGAGAGGGCAGTGGGATCCTTATTCCATGCAGTGTCCACTCCCCACTCAGCACTCACTGAAACCACATCAGAGGTGCAGGGGCACCTTGTTCCGGAGTGGCCAGTGGAGTGGGGGGGGGGGAGGGGCTCTAGTCCTTGCCAGCACAGAGGTCCAAGGGAAGAAGAGAATGCAGATTTTTTCAGTGGTGTTTGCCTAAAGCAGACCAAATGTTTCCTAACAGATTTTCCGGTAGACTGCCATTTTCTTGGTCTTTTAGCCAGAGAAAGTACATTTTCTTGGGCTTTTTAAGTCTACACTCACTGGCATTTCCATGCGGCCGGTTTCTCTAATACATTTAGGATACACAAGAAAACACAGAAACTCAGGTCACTAGTCAGTCCCTTCGGTTCCCCATCTTCCAGAGTCTTCTACTATTTATTTTGTATGTGATGTACAGCATTTTTAGCTGTAGTTACAAGAAAAATAAAAAATTATGTGTACTCCATCTTTCCGGAGGCAGAAGTCAAGATGGACTGTCTTTTACAATTTTTAAATGACTTTAGCCTTACAGTCTATTCTCTAATTATGACAAAAAATTTTATTCCTTAGTGAGTATCCACATAATTAGCCCACATCTTCAATAGCATATCATCTTGTGTATTTCTTTTCATATACCTTACCTTCAATAAGGGATGCTTGAAAATGTATAAAAGTATTTATAACTTGAATGCTCATTGTGGCTTTTTAAAACAATCAAACAGGAATTTATTTAAATATCTACCAATAATAACAGGGCATGCATTTTAGGTTCATATAAGGGAATACTATGTAGCCACTTATTTAAAAAAGATAGATAGATTTATCTATTTTAAAAGTCTAGAATATATTGCCATGGAGTAAAATCAACTAAATTTAAATGTATTTTGTGCATTTCTGTTTTGAATTTTAAAAAGACCATTAAAAATAAACCAAGCACGGTGGCACACCCCTGTAATCCCAACAATTTAGGAGGCTAAAACTGTAGGATCTGAGGCCAGAGGCAGCATGTGCAATTTTCTGAAAATCTGTCTCAAAATAAAAAATAAGAAAAGGGTTTATGGGTGGTAGAGTACTCACCTAGCATGTGGGAGGCCCTGGGTTCAACCTGCAGTACTGCAAAAATAAATAAATAAAATAAAAATAAAATAAGTATTTCTTGAGCCAAAAAAATTTTTTTTTCCCATAGCTATGCTCTGGAGCAGAAAGATCAAGAAGGGTTGGGAGGAGATATTAGTTTGAGAACACAAAAGGTAAAGGGTTTATAACCACGTGTGTGTGTGTGTGTGTATGTGTGTGTGTGTGTGTGTGTGTGTGTGTTAAAGCACTAGGGTAGTGAGACACATTCAATCTGTGTTGTAGGGAGGCAGCATAAACATTTTCAAACTAAAGGCAACCTAACTGGTAACAGTTGTGTTAAAGAAGCAGCTGTGAATATTCATGCTTCATTTTGCAACCAAGATCATCTTTATGTACATTAGGAGTCCCTTGTCAACATGGACACTTCATATGGTTCTTGGCTCCTCAGAATCAGAGTAGCAATGTACCGGGCAAGTTGTGAACTGAAATCCTAGCTAGGCATGCCAGCTGACTTATAAATGAAGAGTAGGGAAAAATGTCATCTTCTTACGATGTACTTTATGTATAAGTATATATAAAATAAGAAAATCTCGATTTACCTGAAAGATTGTTGGTGATTGATGTTATCAATAAAAGGATTGATGATACCTAATAGAATTCAGTGGGCTGGGATTTAGCTCAGTTGGTAGAGCGCTGCACTGCACTGCAGTCTCTGAGGTCCCGAGTTCAATTCCCAGCACTGCAAAAATGGGAAAAGGACCTGGCAATCTACTCCCAAAGGCAATCCTGAAACAGTTAGCCATTGAAAACCCTATGAGGGTCGCTATGAGTCGGATACCGACTCGACGGCACCTAACAACAACAATGCTCTGGAGGTTATTTCATACAGCTTATCCAATTTTCTGGTCACACTATGTGCACTCAGAGCAGTCATTTGTCCCAATGAACTTCTACTTCAACATATTTTCTAAATACCATGTAATTTTCTGTAAATTTCCAGAGGTGCAGATGCAATCCTATTTTCCTCCATAAGGCCATCTTTCTGAAAGCCCTTGTAAAGTAGCCTAGGATGTAATGTAAACAAATGTGACATTGTACTGAGACCTAAAACCTGCAAATATCTTCTCTGTAATTCCTCAGAGTTCATTTTCAACAAGCAGGTGTTTCTCCTTTTCCATCTACTCTGTGTTCATAACAGAAAAACAACCTTAAAGTTTTTAATCTTAACAAGGTCTATGACATATGACTTTTCTACTTCAAAGGAAGCTAATAATAGCCAATGCATAGGAATATAGGGCTCTGGGCAGAGTAAACAAACACCTCTCTCTCCTGAGAGAGATCAGATGAACCTAATGATGTCAGATCTCTCCCAGAATTCCATTGTTGTCTCTCCAAACAGACTTTAAGGAAAAGCACTGAATCTGGGATCAGGAGCTTTTCTCAAACGTGTTTCCTTTAAAAACACAGGGAAACAGGATTTTTGGCCACAGGAGGTCAAGGTCAGCAATCTAACAGAATTGGTCCTTTTGAACTTCCTTTCTAAGAAACACATTATGTTATCTGATAAAAGCTGTTACACTGAAAATTGTGTTAACATTCAAGCCATGATCAATTTTGTTCATCACACAATGAATGATTTCAGGAAGCACACCTAATAAAATCCACAAGTCGGTTTAATGACACCAAAATGCTTATTTCCCAGATAATGTAGGCAGTGTAAGTTCTGTGAGGAGTGGAGAATTATTTCATCATTTTTCTGTGCACCCCAGAAAGAACTGTACATATAGTAATCAATATTTCTTTAACAAGTAGGTGTATTTTTAACAACTAAAGAGAAATATTTAAAAACTCAAAAACAAGAGCGCAAAGAAATGCAAACATAATGCTCAAACTTGGGCTTTTTAGAGATTATATTGGTTTTGGAGACCCAAATTTAAATGGAATTATTTGCAAACATGGGCATCTCTACCAAATAAAATAAAAATGCATTTTTCACTATGGTTATTTTTCTACCACTATCTTAGATTTACTTATACCTTTTGAAAATTTTAAGAAAATTTCCAATAAATTATATTATTTTGTGTTACAGAAGTTTGCATGTTACTGCCTCCATTATAAAGAGGAGGAAATTAACATGAGACTTATCTAAAGGAGCCCGATGACTGAGCAACAGCTCTGGACGCTCATCCGATCTCTGCCCCCATAAATGGGACTGTCTTGCATTTTTGCAAAGCAAGGCAGACCCTGCAGCTCTTGTCTCAGAAAGAAGGGCTTTAGTCAGCTCTCTGCACACTTCACCCCCTGGTCACTTCCACCTCTAGTTTTGCCTGCTCTCTCCCTCAGGCTGAAATGTCACTGAGCTTGTTTTAATTTCTAAGTCAGAAACTCCAAGAAAAAAACACATCAAGTCCGGCAGGTAGCCATTTTAACACACCATCAGGTTTTCCTCCTGCTGACAGCCCCCTTCTCAGCTAACACTACCCACTTCCTGTCCAGAGGAGAGTGTTCAAAGAAAATGTCTGAAACACGTTTCCTCTCCCTTTAAACTGAATCATGAGAACCCATAGAGATTTCTAATTCTACACCAGAAAATAGGAATTCCTGGATATAGTTGTAACTAAATTAGTAAATAAGAAGCATTAAATGAAGAGAATAGTTTGTTTACTGAAATACCACAGTAAGACGTAAGTAGGCCTGCTTCCATTTAATATAAGGAAGCTTCTAGTTTCTCTTTTTTCATTTTTTAAATAATACATTTTTATTAGTAATTTTTAATGTACAACTTCATGGGTCTCATCATGATGTTTCCATACATGCCTATCATTATACATTGCTCATGTTCACCTCCCCCATGCCGTCCCATGACTCCCTATTTGTTAATTAGCTAGAGTTAAGCATTCCACTATGTGCGTGTGTGTGTGTGTGTGTGTGTGTAATTGAAAACATCATGTTGTAAGTGATAAAAGACATACAATGTTATTTCTCAGTTTAACTTGTTTTTGTTTTTTGTTTTTTGTTTTTTGTTTTTTGTTTTGTGTGTGTGTGTGTGTGGTACTGGGGCTAGAACCCAGGGCCTCCTGCTTGCATGCTGTGCAAGTACTGGACCACTGATCTGCATGCCAAGCCCATTTTTTTACTTTTTGAGACAGGGTCTCGCTATATTACGCAGACTGCCTCTGGTCTTGAACTTGCGATTCTCCTGCCTCTGCACCCCTTCCTGCCCCAGTCACTGGGATTACAGGTGTGTGCCACTGCACCCAGCTTGTTTCTCTTTTTAATGACTACTTTTGGTAAGAATCAATTTGGAGTCTGTTCAATTGAAAAGAGGGGGACAACATCTGCCATCAACATGTTTTGAGATTACAATGAGATGAGAAGTAATTGACTAATATGCTTCCCTTAAGTAATTTTGCTTTTTAATGCTTAAAACAGAGGCTCAATGCAGAATTGCATTTTGTCTTACATTAACTAAAGACTGGTTAAAAATGTCTTTGAGAAAGGTGGAAGTGTCTAACTGGTGATAATACCAAATGGACCCAAATGCTAACAGCAGTGACACAGGCCTGTGTGGTGGTGGATATCACGTGGCCAACAGGATGGTCACATGCACCTCCCTCTGCCCTGGACCTCACGAGCTAGCCCTAGGCCTGGCCCATTGTAGAAGGCTGTCACCAGCCAAATGCAGCAGGCAGATGGACAGGAAGTCTGGCCCCTGTAGGGCTCTGGTTTCCTCTCCTCCCTGGACTTGCAGTTCTGATCTGCAACATTGGGAGTTTGTGTCTCAAGGAAACATAGGCCCAGCTTGAATGCATGAGTGCAGTGGGTAATGTGTAATCTTTGTTAACCATGAAAATAATATGCCTACTGCTGTGCTAGAACAGTACATTGTGTGTGGAAAGTTCAATTAAAGCACATCTAGTGAATAAATGCCTACAACCATACCACCCTGGCACCCAATCTCGTCATATCTCAGAAGCTAATCAAGGTTGGGCCTGGTTAGAATCTGGATGGGAGACCACTGGAGAACACCAGGGGCTGTAGGCTTGGGAGAAGGACCCAGCAGCCCACTCCTGAAACAAGCAGCCACCAAAAACTCTAGGAATAGCAGAGAAGCGCTGATAATAGTGCCAGACATGGTACAGTGTCAGGGAGTGTTTTGTTCTGTTGCACACAGGGTTGCTATGAGTTGGACTCAACTCTACATTACCTAACAACAACAAAGCAAGTGAATAAATAGAATTATATGCCACAGCATTCTATTAGCTTTTCATTAGAGTTTCTGATGATACTTGTATTTGGAAAGTTTATCCTAACATGACATTCTATTTGGAAAAACACCTGCATTCTCTTAACATAGATATTTTTTTTAGTTTTTTTTTTTTTTTTTTTTTTTTAATTTCAAAAGAAAAGCCTGGCTTAAACTCTAGAAATTTGTAACTTTAAAGAACTAAAAATTGCATGTTGTCCAGAAATTCTTAAAAGGTGATCACAGGCCACTGCCTCACTGACTAAGCATCAATCACCCTGGGTGCTTGTGAAAAATGTAGATTCCTTCCCTATCACCTACAGAGGCCAAGGGTAGGTGTTCTGACCAACAGCTCAGACATTCCACAGAGGCAGCCTTCGGCATGGCTCCCGCCTCAGCTGCCTCCTACTCCCCTACACAAGACACCCAGAGCAGGAACTCACTGGGCTCAGTCAATTCCCAGAACTGTGAAAGAAAATAATAATTCTAATAAGATTCAAATAAGTGATTTTCTGCCACTGATATAAATATGTGACTGCATACACACAAATACACATGCACATATTCCTTCTGTCGCTGCGGACATGGGATGGAGACGGTGGGAGGAGGTAAGTCCCAAGCTTCTGCATTTTCCACAAAATCATTGGGTACTTTGGGGGAGGTTGTTTTGGTTTGGTTTAGATGGTGGTGTTCAGTTTTGTTTTTAGTGGTGTTAGGATCAAACCCAGGGCTTTGTACGTGCTAAACACGCACGCTACCACTGAGCCAGAGCCCAGCCCCTCTCGGGTAATGTGAATGAGCAGTGAGGTCCTGAGATGACCAACAATCTCATAATTCCCTGCTTTTAAAATAAAAGTCCATGCTTCTTTCTTTCTGGTCCCATGACCAGTCAATGGCAGAGCCCAGTGGATCCCAGCCAGCATGAACTTGTGTGGCTCCTGGTTCCTAGACACAAAAACTCTGAGCATGGAATGAAGCTCAAACCTCTGCTGACCTCTGTCTCACCCTCTCGTCCATCTGCCCCTCCTCAGTTGGGGCCTGGCATGAGGGACAATCACTTAAGTGTGAGTTGAGTGTTGCAATTTGGGTCTTTGCCATCTCCTAACAGCCACGTGCAGGGCTGGATTTAGCTCAGTTGGTAGAGCACTGCTGTGCAGTCTCTGAGGTCCTGGGTTCAATTCCCAGCACCACAAAAATGGGAGAAGGACCTGGCAATCCACTCCCAAGGCAATCCCGAAACAGCCAGCCATTGAAAACCCTATGAGGGTCTCTATGAGTCTGATAGGACTCAACGGCACCTAACAACAACAACAAAGGCCACATGTGAAAGGCTTGGTCCCCAGCCTGCAGTGCTGTTGAGAGATAGTGAAATCTTTAAGAGGTGGGGCCCAGTGGAGGAAGCTAGGACACTGGGGACACGGCCTTGATGGTGCTCTTGGGACCCTGCCCCCTTCCTCTCTTGCTCTCTTTGATTCCTGGCTGCCATGAGGTGAGCGCCTTCCCTCTACCATACGCTCTCCAGCATGACGTTCTGTTTTGCCACAGGCCCTAAGTGACGGTTAACCAACCATGGGCTGAAACCTCTGACACCATCATGTCGTTGTTGTTAGCCATCGAGTCAGGTCCAACTTATAGGGACTCTATGTACAACAGAACAAAACTCCCCAACACTGTGCCACGCCCGGCACTGTCAGTGCTTCTCTGCTATTCATAGGGTTTTCAATGG
The DNA here is from genome assembly GCA_007922755.1 of Pedetes capensis. Lineage (NCBI taxonomy): Eukaryota > Metazoa > Chordata > Mammalia > Rodentia > Pedetidae > Pedetes > Pedetes capensis. Next base: position 9,147 of record VMDO01012296.1, on the reverse strand, counting down.
CTGATTGCTTTGGGGGTGGGCTGCTGAGTCCTTCTCCCATTTTTGTGGTGCTGGGGATCAAACCCAGAGCCTCAGAGTGCACAGAGCGACACTCTACCAACTGAGCTACACCCCAACCCACCATGAGCCCCCCCCCAAAAAAAGCCAAAAACATTAAAAGCTGAACGCAAACCCAACTCTTCATTGGATTTAGGGTCAGATCCAGATTCAGTTTCCAGTTCAGAAAAATTTTTTTAATGCTTGACCCGAATGGATTCAGGGTTTAAGTTTGGGTTCAGCTTGAAGGGCTGCTATCTGCACACAGGATTTAAACCTGAACCCTCTATATTTTAATATATTGAACCCATGCTTGAACCTGAACCCAATTTTTCACAGGTTTGAAGCTCTGCTTCTACTTGAAGACAACAAAGTGCTGAGATTGTGTTGGGATTCCCAGGGAGATAGAGAGTACCGCAAACATGGCCCGTCCCTGGAGCTCTTCTAGCCCAGTTTGAGGACAGACCTCTTTCCCCCAGGGCGAGTGACCCTTACCCTATAACTGGGTCATTTGCTCCCATTGAATCCTATGGGGACAAGACAGCAAATGGTCACCTTTGCCATGTATCTGGGTATCTCACTCTTCCCCCCTCCCATCGACTGGGCCAAGATGGCACCCAAGGTATGGTAGCATCTAAAGCCCCCCCCCCGGCGCCCGATTAGTCGTTTCTGATCCAACCCTGTTCCCCTGATTGTCTGGTTACCAGGCCATATAAACTCTGGAGCTCAGAGTTTAACAGCCATTCTGAACACCATCTAAGAAAAGCTCACTGGGTCCTTGCGGTTCCGTAAGGCCCCAAGGCCCATTTACTCATCTGCCTAGTCTAGCCTTCAGCCTTCCTCCAACCTGCCTTCATCATACTTCAACCCACCTGCCCCCTCTACCTGACCCCGACCTCTACAGTGCTGGATATCCTACACGGACTAAGAGCTTCGAGAGGCAAGACTGTGAGGCAAGCCTCTGAAAGTCAAGCCCAGGGCCTCCAAAGCGGCAAAGCCTGTGAGCCAGAAGAGCAATGATACCCAGAATCTCTGCCCCAGTGGCAGAGACAGCAGCTGAGCACATCCCTTCTCCAACTTCCCTTTCCCCTCTCCCTAATCCTCTATTCCTTTCCCCTCCTTTATGAATAAACCCCTGTCCTTTTATCCTGTGTGTCCTTTTATCCTCTGTTCTTTAACCACAGCCTCACCACCAGGTGCAGCGTGGGGGCACCCACCTCCTGCTTCCACCCACAATGCAGAGAGAGAGAAACCCCCAGAAAGAACCATACAGGATTGTAAGGAATTTCCAAGTCAGAAACCAAGAAATATTGAAGGGCCTTGGATGGGGACATTTCTGCCCTGAGGAAAGTTCTCAATTCTCTAGAGAGAGGCTGAGAAACTGAAGAGATGGGCTGCAGTTTTGAAGATCCATAGGTCATAATGTCCAGGCCCACCAGGCCAGAGCAAACCTCCATCACTCCACCATGCTCTGGGTTTAACTGCAAGGTGCCACGCTGCAGAGGGAGGGTAACTTGGAGGCCCATGGGTACTGAAGGAGTTTATGGTCAAGACACTTAATGCCTGAAATTAAGTTAAAATCTTCTCAAAGTGCTAGCTCCCTAACACAGCTTGAAGAAGAAACAAACATTTTTGAAGAGAAAAAATTATTTTGGGTCTCAAATTATTTCTACCAAGTATTTTACAAATATAGCACAAGGTTGCACATGCCATAAAAAAAACTGACAAAGAAAGTAACAAAAACTATCAAAAAAAGTCTCTAGATTGGAGACTTCAAAATTGCTATGATAATTATGTGGAAATAAAAAAGAAGTCAAATCAAAAATAAATAAAAAGATGATAGACTTGAGCCAGCCACGATGGCACATGCTTGTAATCCCAGCATTTGAGAAGCAGAGGCAGGACGATCATGAGTTCAAGGGCAGCCTGGGTTAAGTAGCAAAATCCTGTCTCAATAAAACCAAAAGAAAAAAACAAGATTGAATATAAAAGCAAGACCCAACACCATGCTGCCTATAAGCAACCCACTTTGAATATAAAGTGACAGGTTAGGCATGTAGCACAGTGGTAGACCACTTACCTAGCATGTAGGAGAACCTAGGTTTAATCCTCAGCACCTTCACACACACATATAAATAAATACACACATATCAACTCTCAAATATGTTAAGAATAAAAAGATGTATATATATATATTATATATATATGTATGTATGTATGTATGTATGTATGTATGTATGTATGTATGTATATAGGCTGGGATTTAGCTCAGTTGGTAGAGTGCTGTGCTGCAGTCTCTGAGGTCCCGAGTTCAATTCCCAGCACAGCAAAAAATGGGAGAAGGACCTGGCAATCCACTCCCAAGGCAATCCCGAAACAGTCTGCCATTGAAAACCCTATGAGGGTTGCTATGAGTCAGATACCGACTCGACAGCACCTAACAACAACACTATATGTGTGTGTGTGTGTGTGTGTGTATATATATATATATATATATATATATATATATCATACTAACACCAAACAAAAGAAATCTGGAGAGACTACACAATATCAAAGCAGATTTCAGAGGAAAAACAATTACTAGGGCTAAAAAATGTAATTTCACAATGATAAAAGGAGTTATGCATCAAGAAGACATAAAGATTCTAAATATATACATGTAGCTATTAACAGAATACTTCAAAATATACTAATTGTATTAGTCAGCTGATGTGTCACTATGACAGAGAAACTGACCAAGGCAAACTCATGGAGGAAATATGTACTGGGGGCTCATGGTTACAGGATAAGTCTAAAATGGCAACAGAGCAGGTATGGCAGTGGCATGCAGCAGGGCTCATGGCCATAAACTTTGTGGCATAGCAAAGACCAAGAACAGACACCCACCAGAACCAAGGCTCTAGGTAAAAACTTCCCAAGGCCTGCTCCCAGGGAGCCACTTCACAAAGCTAGAATCCCATCTCCCAAAATTCCATAACCTCCCTGGACACACCACCAGCTGGGGACCCAACATTCAAGCATATGGTGTTTGGGAGACATTTAGTTCCCAGCCATAACATTAATCAAAACCTAAATAACATCAAGGAGAAATAGATAAATCTGCAATTTCAGTAAGAGATTTGAACATCCCTCTCTCAATAACAGAAAGATTTCTGGGAAATTCTCCAAGTATTTGCCAATTATAAAAAAATTTCTAAATAATCCATAGATCAAAAAAGAAATCAAAATGCAAATTTAAAAGTATTTTAAATGAACAAAATTAAAAACACACTATATCAGGATTTGTCAAAAGATTATTATCACTTTGAAGAAACTCCATAGCACTAAATGCTTATATTAATTAGAAAAGAAGAAAGTTCTCAAATCAATAACTTCAACTTCTACCTTTCAAAACTATAGAGAACAAGTGAAGCCTAAAGTAGCCAAAAGCAATGAAATAACCAAAAAAGGGAATATTGATGAAATTTTAAAAATAGTGAAACGATAAGGGAAAAAGTAATGAAACCAAAATCTGCTTCTCTGAGATGTATAAAATTGATAACACTCTAGCCAGACTTGTTAAAACAATAAAGACACAATATCAGAAATAAAACCAGTGATATCACTACAAATTCTCCTAGAAAGGTAATAAGGAATTATTAGAAATACTTGCCATTACATTTGACAACCTAGGTGAAATTTATAAATTTCTTGAAAAATGCAAATTCCTGAAGCTCACTCAAGAAAAAATAAAACTCTAAGTGTTTAATTGTCCTAAGTATTTAATAGAAATTGAAACTATATTTAGAAACCTTCCCATAAAACCACTCCTGCATCCCCCCAAAACACCCTAGGGAATCAAATTTCTATATTAGTGAATTCTACCAAAAAAATTTAAGAAGAAATAATACAAATTCTATTCAAATTCCTCCAGCATGACCTTGATACAAAAATCAGAAAAGGACATTACAAAAAAAGTAAAACTATAGACCAATATCCCTCACAGATATAAGAGCAAATAGTATAAGCAAAATTTTAGCTAATTGAATCTACTAATCTATTAAATGACACCATGCTCAAATGAAGTTTATTCCAAATACACAAGGCTGCCTTAACATTTAAAACACCAATTAATGTAATTTGTGGGATATTATGAAACTAAAAACAGTATTTGTTGATCATCTCAACAGGTGCCAAATTTCTTTAACAAAATTCATCACCCATTCTTGATATCAACTCTCAGCAAACGAGTGTTACAAGAAAACACACTTAATCTTTTATAAAAGATATTTACAAAAACCCTACAATTAACATCACACTTAAGGATAAAATCCTGAATGCTTTTCCCTGAAGATCAAAAACAAGACCAGTATTTTTGCTTTTTACTTCTTTTCTTTACTTTACTTCTATTCAATGTTATACTTGTAGTTCTTAGCAATGCAATCAGACAAGAAAAATAAAAAGCACTCAGATTAATGAAAAAAGAAGTACAATTGTCTTTATTCATAAATTACATAATCATTTACATAGAAAATCTGAGAATTTACAGAAAAGGTAAGAAAACTAATGAGTCTGGAAAAATTTCAAGTTACAAAATCAACATATAAAAATTAAATGTATTTGTACATGCTAACAGAGAAAAATAAGAAACTTAAATTTTAAAAATTATAATTTATTATAGCACCAAAACCCATGAAATATTTGGGGATAAATCTGAGAAAAGATATGAAAAACCTCTACTCCCTTTAAATACTACATAATTTTGCCAAAAGAAATTGAAGAAGACCAAAATTGACAGGGAGATATATCTTGTTTATGGATTTAAAAACTCAATATTGTTAAAGCATCAATTCTCTCCAGTTGATTGACCGATTCATTGATTTAAAACAATCTTAATCACAGAGAAAGGAGAACAAAGGTGGAAGACCAATACTATCGGTTTTCAAGATATTACAAACCTTCATTAATCAAAATGCCATGAAGTTATTGTAAACATAGACAAATAGATCAATGGAACAGAATAGAGAATGCAAGAATAAGCCAATTTATGCAGAGAAAACTGATTTTATTAGTGTATATTGCTTGTACAAAGAAAGGGGCTCCATTATGACATTTCCATACATTTCTCTAATATGCTTTAATCATATCCACCCCCTCTATTCCTTTTCCTTATCTTCCTGCCCCCCATTTCCTCTTTCCCATCTACATCCCCTTAGAAAACTGAGTTTTGGTAAATCCACAAAGGCAATGCAGTTGAGAAAAAGGGGCATTTTCACATAGTGGTGCTGATACAATTTGATGTCCACATACAAAGAAATGAAACTTGATCTTTACTTCATATCATCTGCAAAAAATTGCACAAAATGGATCATACACCAAAATGTAACACCTAAACTATAAAACTTCTAGATGAAAACATGGAGAAAATCTGCATGACTTGAATCAAATATTTATTAGCTCTAATATCAAAGCATAATTTTCAAATAGCAAATTAATAAATTGTACCTCTTCAAAATTTAACACTTCTACTCTTCCTAAGACACCTTGTTGTTGTTAGGTGCCGTCAATTCGGGTATCCACTCACAGCAACCCTGCATACAACAGAGATACACTATTGTCAGTGCTTCTCTGCTATTCATAGGGTTTTCGATGGCTGATTGTTTTTGGGGAGTGGGTTGCTGGGTCTGTCTCCCAAGCCTACAGCACCTGGAGTTCCCAGGTGGTCTCCCATCCAAGTATTAACCAGGCCTGACCCTGCTTAGCTTCCGAGATCTGAGGGGATCAGATGCCACAGGGCTATGGCTGCAGGCTAAGACACCATGTTGCTGTTGTTGTTAGGGCCGTCAAGTCAGTATCCGACTCATAGAGACCTTCATAGGGTTTTCAATGGCTGAGTGCTTTGGGATTGCCTTGGGAGTGGATTGCCAGGCCCTTCTCCCATTTTTGCGGTGCTGGGAATCGAACTTGGGACCTCAGAGACTGCAGTGCAGCACTCTACCAACTGAGCTAAATCCCAGCCCAAGACACCATAGAGGTAATAAAAAGATACTCTAGATACCAATAGACAGTCTTTGCAAAGTGTATGGCTGATAAAGGACTGTATATAAAATAAATAACTCAAAAAAAAGAAATCATAAAAAAAACTTAATCATCAAGGATTTGAATAGACACCTCACCAAAGGCAATACAATGTACAATATGGTACATAAACATAAACACATCATTAGTCACTTCTTGTTGTAGTTAGGTGCCCTTGGGTTTTCAATGGCTGATTGTTTATTGGGAGTGGGTTGCCGGGGCCTTCTCCCAAGCCTACAGCACCTGGTGTTCCCAGGTGGTCTCCCATCCAAGTACTAACTAGGCCCAAACCTGCTTAGCTTCCAAGATCTGACATGATCAGACCCACAGTGGTATGGCTGCAGGCCTGATTAGTCACTAGAGAAGCATAAATTAAATTCATGATGCTTGGTAAGAATGCAAATTTGTATTATGTAAAACTGTATGGAGTTTCCTCTAAAACTAAAAATAGATTCAACAACCTCATTCCTTGATATTTACTCAAAAGATTTAGAATCAATGTGTTGAAGAGATGTCTGTACTCTCGTGTTCATTGTAGCATTATTTACAATAGCTAAGGTATGGATCAACCTAATTGTCCATCAACAAAGGAATGGAAAGAAAATGTAATATATGTATACAATGGAGTGCTATCCAGCTTTGAAAAAGACATTCTGTTATTTGTGGCAACATGGAAGGAATGAGAAAATATTATACTAAGTAAAATAAACCAGGCAAAGAAAGACAAATACTACAAGATCTCACATATGTGATATCTAAAATAATTGAATGCAAAGAAGCAGAGAGTAAAATGGTGGTTACCAGTGGACAGGGAGGGAAGAGGGAACTGGTGGGGAGGTGATGGTCAAAGAATACAAACCCTTAACTAAACACGAGGCATAAAGGTTTCTTTCTTTGAGAAACATTGTACTTCCTAGTGAATATAGTAAATAATAATTTATTGTATGTCTCAATTTTTTTTGAGAGAGGGTCTCGCTAAATTAGGCAGACTGCCTCTGGTCTTGAACTTGCGATTCTCCTGCCTCCACTTCCCGAGTCGCTGGGATTACAGGTGTGCTCCACTACACCCTGCCCATCTCAAAATTTCTAAGGATAAATTCCCAGTGTTCTCATCATGAAAAAAAGTATTTGATGTGATGGACATGTTAATTAGATTGATAGTTATTCTTCCTTTTATTAATAAGCCACAATATCACTTAATAGCCCATGGATAAATACAACTATAATTTAAACTGAGATCTCACTACATACCTATTCAAATGGTTAGAAAGACCATAGTTAAAACAACTAAGCATATCAAGTGCAGTAAGATCATAGAGGACTATAATTCTCATATCCTCATGGTAGAAATAAGAAAATGTTGTAACTACTTAAGAAAAAAGTTTGCTAGTTTTCTTAAAAATATAAATGTATACTATCTTGTGTCTAAGCCATTCCACCCATAGATATTTACTCTAGAAAAAGAAAATAGATGTCTACACAAAGATTTGCATGTGACTACTTGTAGCAGCTTTACTTGTAACAGTTAAAAACTGGAATCAACTCAAATTCCACTTAGATGAATGGATGAATTGCAACTTATCCATACAATGAAATACTACTCAGCAATAAAAAAGGAATGAATTGCTGATATACATAACTATATGTACAAGTCTCAAATAATCCAGACAAAATAATAATGTATACTATGTGTTTCCATTTACATAAAACTCTAAACATCATAAACTCATCAAAAGTAACAGTAGCAGCCTTCCTGGTGCATACCTATAATCCAAGAGACTCAGGAGGCGAAGGCAGGAAAATCTCAGGTTTGAAGCCAAAGGAAGCCTGAGCAACTTAGAGAGACCCTGTCTCAAAATAAAAAAATAAAAAAGGGCTGACGGTGTAGCTCAGTGGTGGAACACTTGCCTAGCGTGTGAGAGGCCCTATGTTCAACCCTCTTGTTGTTGTTGTTAGGTGCCGTCAAGTCACCTCCAACTCATAGAATTTTCAATGGCTGATTGTTTCAGGATTGTTTCTGGAGTGGATTGCCACATCCTTCTCCCATTTTTTCAGTGCTAGGGATCGAATCAAGGTCCTCAGAAAGTGCAGAGCACCACTCTCCCAACTGAGCTAAACCCCAGCCCTCAACCCCCTATTACTGCAAAAAAAAGAAGAAGGAGGAGGAGGAGAAAGAGAAGGAGAAGGAGAAGGAGAGGGAGAGGGAGAGGGAGAGGGAGAGGGAGAGGGAGAGGGAGAAGGAGAAGGAGAAGGAGAAGGAGAAGGAGAAGGAGAAGCAGCAGCAGAAGAGGAAGAAGAGGAAGAAGAGGTGGTAAAACAAGAAAGAAAAAAGTAACAGCAGCTCTCTGGTTGCTTGGGGATGAGGGAGAGGTGAGAGAAGAAAATCCTGGGAAGAAAATCTATACATATGTACATATATAAAAATGAGCATTAATACCTATCTAAGAAAGGGAAATATAAGCAAAGTTGAAGGAAACGGGGAGGGAATCAGTGGGGGAAATGGAGGCTGGGAAAGAGGAAAAAGGGAGGGGAAAGAAAATAGAGGAGAAAAGGGAGAGAGGAAAATCTCAAAATATATGATGTAACTATGTGAAAACATGGGAAATATGGTTCTATAAAATATGTAACTTGATGAATGTATAAGCAGAAGTGAGGTACTTGCTGTATAAGGGAGATAGCAAAAGTCTTATTACTCTGCACCCCACCAACATTTATAAATTAAAAAGAAAAGAAAAGAAAAAAAGAAAATCCTGAGAAGGAGCACACAGAAATATTAGGGCTGTGTGGATAATTTTAATGTCATGATTATAATAACAGATTCATAGGAGCATCGTATTTCTCACTTATTTATCAAATGGTACTCTTTAAATATGTGCAATTAAATGTATTTCCATTATTCCTCAATATAGCTGCTGTTTAAAATTTTAATGATGTATTTTTCCTTTCCAAAAATAAGGCATATTTACCATTTATTTGAATCCCAAAATACTATCTAAAGTAGTCTTCATATACTCCCTGAATATTTCTTATAAATTCATTCCTATATATCGT
>VMDO01012295.1:0-55258 GCA_007922755.1 Pedetes capensis | reverse complement strand
CCAATAATAACAACAACAAATCCTGAACACTTTGTACTAGAAAGTCAGTAATTTCAAGGACAGTGTGAGCAAGGCTGGAAAAATGTTACACAAATTTTATAGATGGTGGAGAGGTAGCAAGTAAAGAGCCATGTCATGCTGAAAACAATGTCTTTCATATTATGCATTGTTGAAACTACTGCCTACCAACAGCAATGACTTGAGAAAAAGAAATGAGCTAATAAACTTGTGCCATTGGCAAAGTGATATTCAAGCAGATTATTGAACATTTCCATTGCTTTATTCTCATTGCCTATGATAAATAAGTCCTAGGAAGAGATAAAAGAGCTGAAGAAAGAATGGTTCTATTTGCAAGAAGAATTTAGGGAGAATATAAGTGGTATACTGAAATACAAAATGAAAATTCTTTGCGTCAGTCATGGAGATATTTCTCAAATAAAACTTTGTAAATGAAATCCAAAGTAGTGACAATAAAACCTGGAATCAGGTTCATGACATCAGATCAAGTCCAGAGTGTGGCTTTAAGAGCCTCTGTTAAAACTTCTAAAGCATTTAAGGGTCTTGGTATGCTTAAAATGAAGAAAAACAAATAAGAATGTGGCTTTTTATCAAATATAATGTTCTATTATCTGTTATAAGAAAGTTTACAAAGATTTTTGAAGGGAATTATGTCAGGAAAATTTCCTTATTTGAAATAAAGAAATTGAGAAAATTGCATAAATGCTTCTGGATCTTCTATTTTCTATGGTCAAAAAATAAGCTGAGAATTTGACACAGCTTTTCTGGTAGAAAACGAAGAGCATCTCAGATGGAGACAAGAGCCTGGAGGGTGGAGTTAAGTGTCTAGAGAACAAGATGAATGAGGAATTTCCTCTTAGATACAGTAGATGGTAGTGAACTGAGACCCTCCTCCAGGGAGATAATGAGACCTGGTTCTAGGGAAGGCAATCTGGCAGCATTTGTCTAAGGGAATTTTATAGTGGCCATGGACTAATGACTGCTGTGTATCTCTCATTCATCTTCTCTGTAAATGGAAGTATTAATTGCAGTCATTCTATCCATCTGTCACTGTTGATGCTGGGACTCTGTGTCTGTTGTTTGTTTGTTAGGGGGTGTTGAGTTGGGTCAGACCCATAGCCATTCTGTACAACAGAAGAAACACTCCCCAACACTGTGCCATACATGCTTTACTCCATTCCTTAAAGTCCTTAAAGTCAACTCTACTTGGAGGAAGCAACTCATCTCCAGTTGTTTCTTGAATGCCCTCCACCTGGGGTGAAGTGCATATTTTCCATCACTATGTTTGAGAGTGCTTCTCTGATACTTATAGGGTTTTCAAAAGATAATTGTTTTGAGAGTGGGTTGCTGGGTCTTCCTTCCAAGTTTGTCTTAATCTGGAAAATCAGCTGGAACCTATCTACCATGGGAGGCCCTGCTGTTTTCTGAAATACAGGTGGCATAGCTTTGAGCATCACAGCAACATGCAAGCCCTCATAGTATGACAAGCTGACAGACACATGTTGTTGTTGTTAGGTGCCCTTGAGTCAGGGTCCAACTCATAGCCACCCTGTGTACAACAGGAGAAACAGTATTATTAGTGCTTCTCTGCTATTCACACGGTTTTCAATGGCCTTTTTTTTTTTTTTTTTTTTGAGTGGGTTGCCAGTCCTTCTCCCAAGCCTAAAGCACCTGGTATTCCCAAGTGGTCTCCCATCCAAGTACCAACAAGGCCCAACTCTGCTTAGCTTCTGATGGGATCAGATGCCATAGTGGTATGGCTGCAGGATACAGTGACTTACAAGGCTGTTTTTCACCTCCTCCTTTTAAGCTTGTTTACTCCATATTCTGATATCTCTGTCTTTATTTAAAAAATAATCAACGGAAAATTGCTTATGAATTCCTTAGTTTCCTATCCCTCAAATGGGCAGCTCTGGGCAGCATTCTATATATGTCTGAATCTCTGGTAGGAGTACGCCCTGTCCATCACAGTAGTGACCTCAGTGATCCACCATTTCATAAGCTTTGTCTTCCTCCCTCGCTCACTCTACTTGCTTCATCATTCCAGCTTCCTACAATTGCCTCCCATGTAAACCCAATGTCCTTGCACCCATTACCTTGTTCTACTCCCATATTGTTGTTGTTGTTAGGTGCCATCAAGTCAGTATCTGACACGTAGAGACCCTACATACAACAGGGGAAACACTATTGTCAGTGCTTCTCTGCTGATCATAGGGTTTTCAATGGCAGATTGATTTTTGGGAGTGGTTTGCCAGGTCCTTCTCCCAAGCTTATAGCACCTGGTGTTCCCAGGCTGTCTCCCATGCAAGTACAAACCAGGCTGGACACTGCTTAACTTCTGAGATCTGATGGGATCGGATGCTACAGCTGCAGGCTCTACTCCCATAGGCACCAGTATTGCACAATCTCAGTCAAGCCAGGGAGAGACTCATTGGTCAATGCAGACAGGCTATTGCTGCCAGATAGGGAGGTCTGAGTGCTTGAGGAACCTATCTGAGTCCTCCTGATGCCACACTGTAAGTTATCCTCTGACATTTTTCCACACCTTTGTTTTGCTCATGCCTTTTGTCAGCTATGCTTGAAAATATATTCATGTCGTGACCACTTTTCATTGTCCTTGTTGCAAACACCCTCGTCATAGACAAACAGCATCATTGCTCCACTTTGCAGTGGCCTCCTAACTGATGTGTTTACCACTCTTTCTCTGTATAGACTGCACAAAAGAGCAATAATAACCATAATTCGGATCACTTCAATGATGCCATTTCTCATCTTAATGTTATACAAAGTTCGCTAGCTTCATTAAGGAAAAAAGTAGTTGACAACCACTGCTAATATAATATAACCAGGAATTACCAATTAATAAATAAGACCAAGAGGTCCAAGAAATGCCATTGGGAAGGGTGATATGAAAGATATGTGGGCATAGCTGCCAGACTGTAGAGAGTCTGTATTCCTGTGCAGAAGCCCAGAACAAAGTGGACTGTATCCCTACCCTGCAGCATGGATCAGGGCCTGCCCCCACAGAGCTCCTCTCAATACAGGGTTCTCTGGGCAGCTTCACTCAGACAAAGGAAAGAATAGCGGGAATATTTACTTAGCTCAATAGTTTCTGTTCTAGGCTTTGTGAATATGTAAGCCTCTCCTTTCCACTTCTAGTTTGAAAGAAGAAAGTTAAGACATATTGAGATCCAGAACAGAACATTATCTGGAGGCTGGAAAAGTGTTGCTCTGCAATAGTGAACATCCGGCACACAGAATTTAAAAAAAAGATTAATACACAATTGTTTTGTGGTTAGTATGGAGTATCTATGTGTATTTGTGTCGGGGGGTGGGGGGTTGAGAGAGAAAGAGAGAGAGAATGAGAGAGAGAGAGAGAGAGAGAGAGAGAGAGAGAGAGAGAGAGGGAGAGATCAACCTCATTCTATTTCAGAAATATAAACTGCCTTTGAAGAGGTTGTAAATAATTCAACTTAGTTAATTTTTTACACAGTCATTTATATAATGAATTGACATTGACTCAGATTTTTTAAAAATAGTAAGTGGCATATACTTTGTATATACAATAATATCTGCTTTGCCTTGTTTGTGTTGTACATATGTGTTTGCAAGAACTATTGTGACTGTGTTCATTTGGGAGTTTAATTTGATATTTTGGGATTGGTATATGCAGAGGAAATCCTAAACAATTGCTTTAATATGCTTTATGGATAACTTATTCTGCATGGTACATTTTATACCCTCAACAAAATAAATAATTTAGGATATGCAACAGTGAGTGATTAGACATGATATCATCCCTTTATACCAATTTTTGCTTTAGTTATATATCACATCTATCATTTTAATTCTTTCAGATAAATTATCATAGGACTTGGAGCCTGATGGATTGCTATGCTGCTATTTCCACTTTAATGAGGTAGGTGGTTAGTGAATTCTATGTATAGTTTCTAAGTGAATTGCTCGCAGTGCATCTCACCAGTCACTTGCTGAATATAGTAGAAGCTGCTTACTTTGTTTGAACATGAGGGCCTTGATGCACATTACTCTTTAAAGTTCAAAGAAATAAATTTCCAAATGATCATGTAGGGTGAAAGTATAAGTTTAAGTTACTACAATCTGATAAGATATCCTGGAAAGTCATAATTTCATTTACAGCCATTCCAACAAAACCCACAGCTGTCTAATTTATATTACTGGCCAACTTATGTGCAATTCAACATGTCAGCAAACCATAAAACTGCAGATATTAAATTAAAGTAATATGATAGTCTAGAATTGATAACTTTATGCAGTTCACTGTAATATAACTACAATTGAATTGGCAATAACTTTAGCTGCTGTGTTTTCATCATTTACACCATATTTTAAATACCAGAGGCTAAAAGATGGATTTTATCTTGGGTAGTTACCATCAGTGAGAAAGCAAATATTATTTCACGTGGTCTAGAAACTGGTCACCTAGTGAAAATTCTAATTAAAATATAAGAAACATTTATCAGGATACTATTGGTGAGTAACAAAGGCAGCAAAACCTTAATGAGGTTTTTACTTTAATGTTATTTTAAATCTTGTCATCAGATCATAATTAAAATGAAGAAAATTTAAAAAATAAAATGTCAAGCAATAGATTATTAAGCCTGAAAACATTATACAGACTTTTTGGTATCTGTACAAATCTGGCTGTTGAGTGTTTAAAAAATAATTTTGAATCCTGAATCCCTGATTCCAGATGCTTATGGGAAATATTCAGATTGGTTCAACTAATGAACAGGAGCCCCAAGACTGTAAAAATCTCTTAGTGTTGTCACAAATGAGACAACTATATGTGGTTCCTTAAGTAACCTTTCAAATACCACAGGTGTTAAGCACACTCTCTTCCTAGTTTTCATCCAGAGCTGGACTAATCATCATTTAGAAGTGAAATCCTGGACAGCATTAGGTCCTTGTTTAAAACATTCCATACTCTATCCAGGGCTGCTGAAGGTGGCATTGTGTGTCTCTGGTTTTCCTCTGTCTATATTGCATTTCTATGCCTGGCTTTTAGGTAACAGTTGGACAGAGTAACATTCTTCTTCTTATTATTTTTTACTAATAAATGCATTCTTGCCTCTGAAGCTGAAACACTTGTTCACTTTGCTGGTTATTCACAGAGCTCACACTCACTCCCTTGGTCTCTTTGGTCACATCATATCTGAGAGACTTTATCTTATTAGTCTGCATAACTGATACACTAGCATTTCCCATACTCCCTATTTACCATGTTTTACTCTTTTCTTCATGACTGTAATTCACTTACATTGCCATTTATTGTTTTTCTCTCCCCACTTGAATGTAATTTATATGTATCAAGAAACTTTGCTCGTGTGTTCATTGTAGTACCCACCATACATCTTTGATACATGAAGGCTCTAAACACTTCTTAAATGAAGAAAATAATAATGGAGTGACTAGATGAATAAGATGGCAGTGAATTAATTATCTGTAGCTTATGCAAGAGAAACTAGCATTTGAAATGAACTTAAGGAAATTCTTATGACCCACAAGATAACAATAATCTTCCTATACCAAAATTAAATTTTGTTCTATAAAGAATGAAATCTGTGCCTTCATTTTTCTATTTACATTTTTGAAGAGCCTAGGATTTAGTGTGGGACAAGGACCAGGCAATCCACTCCCCAAAACCAATCCACCATTGAAAACCCTATGAACAGCAGAGAAGCACTGGCAATAGTGTTTCGCCTGTTGTATGTAGGGTTGCTATGAGTCGGACACCGACTCGCCAGCACCTAACAACAACAACAACAGGATTTAGTGCAGCTTATGAATTTGTTCTGCACTGCTGGTAACAGCCAGACTAGTTCTGAAAATTGTTTCTCAAATGTTCTCCATGAGGCTCTGGGTTAAAGATGGCCAAAATAGATTTAAACCATGTAAGTGAAAAAGAGGAAGCCATTAATCTTAGATGGTCATGGTGGACAGTCAGGGTGACAGATGAATGCAGATGTACCCAAGGGCCTTGGGCTTCCTGTTTGTCTTCCTACTGATAGGCCTCACCATCTGACAGAAGCTCAAAACAATGCTCTATCATTTGACTAGTTTGTCTGGAGGTGGATGCTCTGTGAGACCTCAATATGAAACCTCATTTTGTGGACACTCTGGGCTGCCAGAATTCCATAGCTTCCAAGCTTTTCCTGAAGGGGCTGAAAGGCCCACTAACACTATTGGTTTAGGCTATTGTTGTTAATGATTTTTTATGGTCTTCTGACTCTCAATTTTGAGACCTTTCTTTTTATAAGTATGCCACATTTGTGTAAGCTCTCATTTCTCTTGAAAACACCTTTCCCCCCAGTGTCAATGTTTTGATAATTAAACTCTGACTGATTTATATTGATGAATACAGGTCCTGTGCCATTGTACTCCCCTACATTGTTTGATTTTGGTCTCAATACGTATATGTGTATGCATGTAAGTATGTGTGTATGACTACGTATTATAATCTAAAAAATTTAAATAAGCTAAAATTATTATGAGGAAAGCTGTATAATATCCTTTCCTAATTTTCACATTATTAGAAATGTATTTGATAATTGTTTTATGAACCTAAAATGATTATAAATATTGTTTTATCTGTTTAATGAGTAAAGACACATAATCATTGAACCTAGTAAACCTCTTATCATAGGACACCATTCAAATTTACTGAACCCTCAAGGTAAATGAAAATACTCTACTGAGTTAGAATGTCTAAAAATAGACCAATTAAGATACATAATATAGTTGATTTGAAAATAGTTCTATGTATGTTAAAATCTTTTCTACTTATTATCAAGGTATATTCTAGGGGCCGGGCGTGGTGGCGCACGCCTGTAATCCCAGCGGCTCGGGAGGCAGAGGCGGGAGGATCGCAAGTTCGAGACCAGAGGCAGTCTGCGTAACTTAGCGAGACCCTGTCTCAAAAAGTAAAAAAAAAAAATGGGCTGAGGTGCAGCTCAGTGGTCCAGCACTTGCAGAGCATGCAGGCGCGAGGCCCTGGGTTCAACCCCCAGTACCGCAAAAAAAAAAAAAAAAAAAAGAGGAAGATATATTCCAGAATTCACTGGAAAAGTGAAGCAAATATAAGATTTTTCTCCGCTATAAAAATATGCTACTAATGTTCAGAGAAACAAATGGTGGCTGTAGTCTTTTTCACTTTATGTTTTACCTGAGGTGATGTTCTTTCAATTGTAATATGTTAGGAAACAATAGCTTTACCTCATAATATGATATTACATTGTTGATTCAATTTTTGCTGTTTTCATTTTTTAATAGCAAGTAATGGTATACTTACAATGTTTTGAGATGAGACTACCTAAAGTTGAAAATTTAATTTATTCTTCCAAAAGCACACATGCACACTCTATTCATAAAAATATGTCCTGGAACAATGTTTCATTCTCTTTGATTTAGTTATTCATCTATTCAAAAATATTTATTGACTATTATTTTGTGCCAAATGCTATAAAATATACTAGTGAATTAAAAAGAGATTCTCATTCTTTCTTTTACAAAAGTTATGATCTGTTGGGATCCCCAGGGGGATAGAGTACCCCAAATATGGTTGACTATAGGAGCCCATCTAACCAACTCCGAGGATCAATCTTTATCCTCTGGGGTGAGTGACCCTTACCCTATATCCGGGTCAATTTGCTCCTATTGAATCCTATGGGGCAAGATAGCAACTGGTCACCTTTGCTGTACATCCGAGTATCTCACTCTTTCTTCCCTCCATCCAGTGTGCTAAGATGGCAACCATGGTATGGTAGCATCTAAAGCCCCCCTGCTGCCTGATTGGTCATTTCTGATCCAACTCTGTTCCACTGATTGGCTGGCTATAAGACCATATAAACGCTGGGGCTCAAAGTTCAATAGCCATTCTGAACACTATCCAAGAGAAGCTCACTGGGTCCTTGCAGATCCTTAAGGGCCCAAGGCCCATTTACTCACCTGCCTAGCCAGCCTTTAGCCTTCCTCTGACCTGCCTTCATCATACTTCAACCCACTTGCCACCTCTATCCTACCCTGACCTCTACAATGCCAGATATCCTACATGGACTGACAGCTTCAAGAGGCAAGACTCTGAAAGTCAAGCGCAGGGCCTCTGAAGTGGTGAAGTCTATGAACCGGAAGGGCAGTAACACCTGGGAGTCTCTGCCCCAGTGGCAGAGACAGCAGCTGAGTGCTTCCCTTTCCAACTCCCATTTTCCCTCTCTCTAATCCTCAGTCCCTTTCCCTCTCCTCTATAAATAAACCCTTGTCCTTTTATCCTGTGTGTGACACTCTGTTCTCAGGCCACAGCCTTGCCACCGGCTGCACTGTCAGGGCACCCAGTTCCCTACTTCCATCCACAACACAGAGGGAGAGAAACCTCAGAAAGAACCCAGCAATGATCTAGTGGTGATTATAAACAAACATATCATGAAACTGAATCGTGGCAAACGCTACTAAGAGGAAAACAGTAAGTGTACAAAGTAAATGTGTGGGAATGAGAATGCATGGAGCAAATATTAATTCAACTAGAATATGTTTGAAGATTAAGGATGACCCAGATTGAGTGGAGTGGAGAGGATAAATGCTCCATTTGTAGAGCCTGAGTGAAGAACCAAGGAACTGAAAGCTCTTCATTATGTCTGGAGCATGGACTAAGAGTGAGAACTGGCAGGCGACAAAGAAGATCAAACCTCAGGGGGAAATAAGACTTGATTGGAATTTTAGACTTAATCCCATTTTCAATGGACAGGTATAAAGAAATGACACATAAACATTAAAAATTATTTTCAAGGAGGTCATCTGGCTGCTGTGTTGCAAATGGACACTCATATCAGGGAGCAGGGGCAAGGCTGGAGGCAGGGAAGTCAGTTACAGAAAAGAAGTAACTCTTTCCTAAACTTCAGGAATGAAGGTGGAGATAGTCATCTGTATCTGAAATATACAAGGGAGATGCAGTTGATTGCTTCTGGAGAGTTGAGTGAGAAGGTGTCAACTCTAATCTCTAGATTTCAGGAGTGAGCACATGGCCAGAGATAGGCTGCATTCAGTGCAATGTGGAATGCAGGATGCAGGGCAGTGCTTTGGTTGCGAGAGAATTCAGTCTGTAAATATTCAGTACATTTTTAAATATCTGTATCTGTTAAATTAGATTTATAGGCAAGTGAAGAAAAAGAAGGAGACAGATAATTTTCTGGAGGGAAACATGGGATTCATTTGCTTTACAATTTCAATTTAATACCATTTTTTCTGTGAGAGAGATTTAATCATGATTAAATGGAGATTAGTAGGTGCAAGTGAAGGAGAATGGAGGCCTAACCAAAACCTGACTCAGAGATTATTTAAAAAGTCTAAATATTTCAAATTGTGCCTAGAATGCATACAATGAGCTGGAATCGGTCTATACTAATTTGGTTTATTATTAACATTTTTGAAAATTTTGAAGGTTTGAAGAAGAAAATGCAAATGCTTATAAGTTATTATCAAACACATAAATGTAACTTCTTTAATGAGAATAAAGTTGGTGAAATATTCTTTCAAATTTATAAACAGCATGAGTATATGTGTATATATATATTCTTTTCATCTTCAACAAATTCTTGTCCTGCATAAACAACTCATTAAGTTTCACAATTCTCCAATGAATGTAGAAATAGAATTGGTTCTGTGTTTATTTTGTTACACTAAGATTTCTTTTTGACATTGGTTTTTAAAGACAGTGTAAAGAAGTGTGAATACTTCTATTGTTTCACAAACATATCTAGTTTAATGTGCATGTAATCAAACTCAGCATGATAATATATTCTAATTCTCACTGTGGCAGTCAAACTGCACAATAAATGTACTTTTCACTGTTACCAATTCTGTACCATTACTGGGAGTGGTAAAAGAAGCACTATTTGATGGTGTGTCATGACTATGCTCATGCCAGTGATCCAAATGGGCAAATGGAAAATCAAACCAAATGACAAAATGGTCTTTCCTCTGGAAGACAGGAAATTTAGATATTCCAAATTAACATCAACAATTGGAGAAGAAAGAGGATGGGATTGAGGGTAGGGTGGGTCTGATATTTACATTAGCCCCATACACTCCACAATTAAGAAAAAAATTCATCAGTCAAAATTCTACTTCACTATTACCATAGAATTGCATATAAGTTACCATTAACTGTTTAAACTGGATCATTCTATCTTTATGCTGGAACACTTTCTAGTTCTGTCCTTATAAGGGGTTCTGATGGGAATAAAGTGACCATAAAGCAAATATAACAGTTGAGTGTTTTGTTTAACAGGTTTTAATGGATTTTATTTTTCTTAAACCTAGGTTCAAATTTTAAACCTTTTTTTGTATATACATACAATGACTTCAAAGTTAGATAACTAATGTCACTGCTCTGCATTGCTTTGTGTTGATTTTTACTTTGCATATCAAGAGAGAGAGGGTCCAAGTTGCCCTTTACTTATATAAGGACAGAAATTAACTTTACTTATATAAGGACAGAAATCAATTTGTCTATTTCTTATCAAAGTACTAAAAACTATGAAAGAAATATTTATAATAGACAAAAGACAAATGAGTTATTTTAGACCACATAAACCTTTTTAATATGTGCACACATTACACATTTCAGTATATACAGTAATACCTTCTTACATGCATCTTTGCTTTCTCTAATTTCAGTTACTTGTGTTCAATAATGGTCTGAAAATTATTAACTGAAAAATTCCAGAAATAAACAATTAATAAGTTTTAAGTTTTGTGCTGTTCTGAGTAGCATGATAAAATCTCAAACTGTCACTCTCCATTGTGCCTAAGACATGAACCATCCCTTTGTCCAGTGTATCCATGCTGTATGTTCTACCTTCTCATTGGTCACTAAGTAGCTGTCTAGGTTATCAGATTGACTGCTGGTGTAGTACAGTGCTTGTGTTTAAGCAACCCTTATATAGTAGCCTAATGCTACTTCACAATGTCTTCATTATCTATCTCAATTTATTTCATCATGTATGCATTGTGTCATCTCACATAATCACAAGGTGAACACAAAAAGGTATGAGAGAGACAGTGACTACATTGCCAAAGTTGAATTATGGTAACCATGTGTAGTAAGTAGGACATTCTATATTATATTTCTACTATCACATCAGTATAAGCATATGACACATTCTTAAAACAGCAAAATGTTTTTGCCTAAGATGTGTATACACCTCTTTTGGCATCTTTTGTATGTATAGGAAATAATATACTCGATATAGGATTTTCCTGTAGCTGTACCATCCTGGCATCAATCCCATCAGATCTCAGAAGCAAAGCAAGGTTAGGCCTGGCTAGTACTTGGAGAAATGACCACCTGGGAATGCTGCATGCTGTGGGCTTGGGAAAAGAATCTGGCAGCCTACTCCCCAAAACAATCAGCCTTTGAAAACTCTATGAATAGCAGAGAAGCACTAACAATAGTGCCGGCTATGGCATGGTGTCAGATAGTGTTTAATGTGTTGCACTTAATGTCATTATGAGTCTGATCTGACAGGACAGCACCTAACAACAACAACATACAAGAGTTCATATTATCCATGGTTTTAAGTATCTTCTGAAGATTTGGGAACATATCTCCCATGGATAAGGGAAGATTATATTAGTGCACATCATAAAACGTAATTTTATATATTAATACACTACAAAGTATTTTGCAACATATATAAAATTTCAAAACTCTTTAAAGGTTGAAAATAGAAAGAAGCAAAAGCCTAGTTTCTTAAATAGAGTTACATGTAGAAGAGAAAACATTCCTGATAGAATTTGGGGAGAATTGTCATAAATATCCTTTCATCATAAAAACTTATGACTTTGTAAATAAAATAAAAGCAAATGGACGGAGAGACTCTACCCAAATCTGTCACAAAAATTTATTAAGGATAGATCATTTGATTTGTTGGAACAATTAAAGCTAATCCTCAATGTTGATTTCATGTGTTTGTTTCTTAACAATTCTTGAGGGACTGGTAAAATGGCCATTGATATTTTAGAGATTATTTACTCATGCTGACTTACATAAATCACTGTTGACATTGTATCAAAAGTTATGGAGAATTTCTAGGTTTCTGGTTTTATCAAAGAATATAAGAAATCATATTTTGTAGATTAAATCCCAAAGTATTTGAAATTTTTCTGGACATGAGGGCAATAAAAGATAGCTGCCATAGGAGTTAAGTTGTAAGATATTGACAAAGACATTGGACATTATATAGAGTTTGTTTTGACAAAACAAATGATATTAATGCCCCTAACATACTTTCTGACAAATTCCTTTTGACCAAATGCTTCAGTCTGTGGCTGTCACACTTGTGGCAGTCACTGTTGGTATTTCCCCAGTATCACTCCTGTTCCACGTGTCCTAAGATAGGCTCATTGGTGGATATAAGTGGAAGAGAAAAGAAATCCATTTTCTACATTCATTTTTCAGTGACTCTCAATTATGGTTATTTGCTCTTACTGTCTTATTCTTTATTTACCATCAGAATTAATCACAAAGAAAAATGGACAGATGTAAAATCAGACTTTTCTTAAATATCTTGAAAATTAAGCAAAAAATATGTCCAAGAACTATGAACACAAAAAAGAAACATATTATAGATTCTAAGACCAGGACAGGTCCTTAAATAATTCTTTCATGTTGCTAAGCAAAAGTACAATCTGCAAGTCATGAAATAAAGTATTTCAACATTTTTCCTTAACAAATTTAATATTTCAACTTACTTTTTTTTTTCTTTCCAGAATTGGGAGGTTGCATCCAGAGCCTCACACCTCACACTTGCTAGGCAAGTGCTCTACCACTAAGCTGCATCTCCCTTTTTGTCTTTTTTATTTTGAGATAGGGTCTGGCTAAGTTGCACATAATGTGTCTGGCCTAGAACCTGTGATCCTCCTGCCTCAGCCTTCCGACTAGTGAAAATATTTCCAAATAGTCACTGGAAATCTCATTTATGGCCATTTGCTAATTCCTTCTAACTTGGTTCTCACTGATTAGCTGCTACCTCAACACACAATTTAAATGAAAAAATGGATCCATTTGAATGACTTTTGCAAATTAAAGTATATGCAAGTATCATTTTATGATTCTCCATCCTATTTCCATAAGACTGCATTCTCCAATGAATCAGAATTATTGAGGTACTATTTGGATATGGAAATAAGATTCGAAGACAAATGCTGTGATTGGTTTATGACATCAAAAGATAGAGGACTTAAAAGTGAATATTATCCTCAAATTATTGTAGTCAAAGTCTGTTAGATGATAAACACTTCAGATAGTTTTCTGTGGTCACAGATAGGATTTAATGTGTAGAAAGGAGGAGGATGAGAAGGTAGATGCATAATTGTAAAGTTGTTAAAACATGAGTCTCATACCCAATCAAAGAAAAGAATTCAGTTTCTGGATGAGACCCAGTATTTGGAGCTACTCACAAGGATATTGATGCTGATACCCTCTGTAGGTCTAGAATTCTCGACCAGGAGGTTAAGGTGAGGCTGAGTTTGCAGTGAGGGAATCTCACGGCCTTACTGAAGAGAGACGTGAAGTAGAGAGTGGAGGTAATACCTAGGGATGTGTCTTGTGGCATCATGTGAATGCTCAAAAATTTAAGAATTTTGGAGCATTTTGGATTGTAGATTTTTGGTTTAGGAAAGCTCAAGTTATATTGCATTGATAATTATTTCAACATATGAATTTTAGGAGATACATTCAGATCATAGCACTTTCTCCAGTTGTAAATTAGGTGTGTTCCTAAAATATAATATCAATAATGGATAAGAGAATACAAATGTTTAATTTTCAGTTGTCTTAGAATAAAAAGGGATTTAAAAGTGGAAAACTTTTTATTATTGAAAAAGAGAGCATTCTATATTTGGCTAGTAGGGGTTATAAGAGGTCTAAACAGTTACACTTGCTTAAGTATAGTTATCTTTGGGTAGCTCAATATACTTGTTTGTTCATTTACTGGAATTTATAAACTCCAAGTTGGTATTTAGAAATAAAAAATTTCAACAAGTAGAACAAGACACATTTAGCAAACATTTTACCAGATTGTTAAAGATAGAGCAGAGGAAATATATATTACAGGGGGAAAATGTATTTTTCTGGTTGAATTGGGGAAGAGTACATGGAAACAATTACAGAGCTGGAGAAGATATTGCAAAACAGTAAACAGCAAGCAAAAAGGTCCTGACTTAAATCACAGTGCTCACTGGGTTGCTGGTCATTTGCACAATTGGTTTCAAATCATTTCTTCTGCTTCATCTGCTCTAACCTTAATTGAAGGGATACACCTCTGTAGCCTACTCTAAGCTTCCACCAAGAAACTCTGTCCAATGGGAAGTATAGGGAGAGATTGGAGGGTGGAGAGAAACAAAATAGCATATTCTTCCTTATTTTCTTCCCTTTCTGTCTGCCTGAGTTCCTGGTCGGATCTATATATCCCTTATGCTTCCAGTTCCTATGGAAGTCTCTCCTCCTCCTCCTCCTCCTCCTCCTCTTCGTCCTCCTTCTCCTTCTTCCTCTCCTTCTCCTTCTCCTCCTTCTTCTTCTCCTCCTCTTCCTTTTTCAGTTGTTTATTTTTAATTTTTTGGCACATTATATGTGTACCAAGTATGACTGAAAAGTATGCTGAATGTTTAAATTTTAAAAACCTACACTAAAAGACACATTGCCATTAATCCCTCTCAAAATCCTCTCTCTGGCTTCAAACACACAAAGCTGATAATTCTTGTCACTTTCCAAAGCAGTTCTGGACATCTTTAGTGAGTGTCTTTAGTTGTGCTGTTATGGTTGCCTGGATGTCCTGAATTGATCCAAAATATTTACCTCTAATAGTCATTTGACTTTGAGGAAGATCCAGAAGTTGCATGGTACTAGATGCAGTGAATAGGTGGATGAGGACACTTTGTAATGTTGTTATTTGACAGTAATTGCTGTATCAGAAACAATATGTGCCGGGCAAAGTGGCACATGCCTGTAATCCCAGTGGCTCAGGAGGCCAAGGCTGGAGGATCGCAAGTTTGAGACCAGAGGCAGTCTGCGTAATTTAGCAAGACCCTATCTCAAAAAAGTAAAAAAAAAAAAAAAAAAAAAAAAAAAAAAAAAAAAAAAAAAAAAAAAAAAAAAAAAAAAAAAAGGGCTGGGGGTGCAGCTCAGTGGTCCAGCACTTGCAGCGCATGCAAGCATCAGGCCCTGGGTTCAACCCCTAGTACCGAAAATAAATAAATAAATAAATAAATAAATAAATAAATAAATAAAGACACAAAAGAGGACTTCCATAACTGCTTCACAAAGTGGCAAAAATGATGGGATAAGTGGGTCTGAAATCAATGGGAGTATTTTGAGAGGGATTACTTCTGGCTATGTGTCTTTTACTGTAATAAGTTTTTTTAAATTTAAACTTTCACCATATAGTTTGATCACATCTCATACATATTTATAAAGAACAATGTGATGTTTCCTTTCATGTATGCATTGAATAGTGAGCAACTCACAGCAATGAGCATATCATCACTTTAAATTTTGGTCATTTTCTTATGGTTAGTACATTCTCTTCTAACTATGTGGAGCTTTATAAGCTTTACCGTTAATTACATTCACCATGCTGTGAAGCCATCTGTGCAGAAGTTGATGATGAAAAGTTTATTTATGATTGAATGAGGGATCTAGTGGCCACAGTGGTATGGAATGTAAGAAAAGTCAATAGTAGAATGATGAGTTCATGGTCAAAAGATGCAGAGCTTAAAAGTAAAAAAGTGCAACCTAACTACTATAGGCAGTATTGCATTTTATTTCCTATCATCTGATTCGAATTTGTTCTGTTATCCAACATGTCCCAGATGTGTCTCTGAGGCCTCTGGTTAATACAGACAGTATCTTATGCTCTTTAAAATAATCTATATTCATTTCTTTATCCCATTACTACTTCTTCCATTTTTATGCCCTTGAGTGAATGCATATGTATGTGTGTTTGTTTGTGTGTGCACTTATGTTAAATTTCTTCAGTTATTCTAAAGGGCTTTAAAGAGAATTTAGTACTTCTTTTTAAATTAGGTGCTCCAATAAAGTCAGAAATGAATTATAAGGCAATAGCTTTAACCAGGGCCTTTAACTGTCAACTTTGTTATCTCTGTGGTTGATCTAGGAGCTGTTTATCTTGCTGCTATTGCCTAGATTTGTCTTCTCCCTTAAAGGCCCTTATGTATTAAAGTTTTGGACCTCAGTCCATCCCCTCTCTCTCTCTCTCACTCCATGGCTCAACCTGAATTGAGTAGTGTGCTTTTCCCCTTGCTCCCACTACCAGGGCCTGCCTGGTCACAGGCCCAAAGCCACAGGGCCACCTGACTGTGGAGTGAAACCTCCAAAACTGTGAGCCAAAGTGAGACTTTTCTCTTTATAAGTTGTCTCAGATATTTATTATAGTAACGGAAAGCTAACGCACTTACCTACCTAGATGTGTTCATAAACAAATGCCTGAAAGAAAGAAAATGTACTGTGATCTCAAGATTCAGTTACTGGTGTAATTCAAGAAAACAAACAATATAAAAAAGCCAATTATAATTTGAGTTTATCTACTTGGCATTTTAGTAATCTCTGACTTGTGATGTCAACTTGGTTTTCTTCTTATACATCATTTAACCAGACTTAGCTTCTCTTTCACAGCTCTGGGTCTATAGAAGCCAACTATCAAATGAAAATGTGTTTAATTGGGAAAATCTACAGAAAAAAACATTACTAAACTTTCAAAAATAATTTTAAAAAACTTCTTGATTTGTTGTTGTTGTTAGGTGCCGTCGAGTTGGTATCCGACTCATAGTGACCCTCATAGGGTTTTCAATGGCTGACTGTTTCAGGATTGCCAGGCCCTTCTCCCATTTTTGCGGTCCTGGGAACTGAACATGGGACCTCGGAGACTGCAGCGCAGCGCTCTACCAACTGAGCTAAATCCCAGCCCTCTTAATTTGTAGACTTGTACTATTTCACACTAATATTTTCCACTAACAAAAAATAGCATTTGGCAGAGTTTCGGAGGCCCATGGAAGTCTAAATTAAACATTTGGAGAATATTGATTTTATTCATGCATGAGATTCCTAAATATTGTACAATAATTAACCTGTATAGCTTCCAAGAAAACATTCTAAATAATTTCTGAAAGAAATTAAAATTCTAATCTATAGCTCTACCTCAATGAATTCCAGGAAGAAAAGTCAAGCATAACGTTTAGTTGCTCTCCTACAAGTATTATTTGCCCTAGTGTACATCACGTATGTAATTGTCTATAGAGATCTGGGCACAAAGCACAATTATCACTGGTTGAATAAAATCTTTGTGTTCTCTTTTCCAGGACTCTTCTTGTGCTTCCTAGGCATGATTATAAACAAACTGGAAGATTGGATCAGTTCATTGTAAACAAACAAAAAGAAAACTTTGAACAACACTTTGAAAAACATGCTCAAGTATATTAGAATAAAAGAAGAAATGCGTTCTGACAAGTTCTCTTACATCTTATATTAAGAAAAGAAAATAGAAAAGCTAAAAATATGAAATAGGGAACAAAGACCCCAATATCCTCGGGAAATATATTTTAACAGTTCTTAATAGTGTTTTTGTAGACAATACCCAAATTATGATGGTTCAACTTGTTGTTGTTGTTGTTAGGTGCCATCGAGTCGGTATCTGACTCATAGGGACCTTCTGTACAACAGGGGAAACACTACTGTCAGTGTTTCTCTGCTGTTCATAGGGTTTTCAATGGCAGATTGATTTTTGGGAAGGGGTTGCCAGGTCTTTCCCCCAAGCCTACAGCTTCTGGTCTTCCCAGGCAGTCTTCCATCCAGGTACTAACCAGGCTGGACCCTGCTTAGCTTCTGAGATCTGACGGGATCGGATGCCACAGGGCTATGGCTGCAGGCCTGATGGTTCAACTTAAAATTCTTTTATTTTACCATAATGTGAAAGTGATATACATTTAGTAGAAACCACATTTTGAATTTTGGTATTTTCTCAGGCTAGCAATGAGCCATAAATTATTCTCTCTAGATGCAGGAGGGCAGCAGAGAGTCACAGCCATGCAATGACTGGGGTAAACCACCAATACTCCATAGTATGCTACGTTGCCAGTGCATTTTGGATACAAGTATTTGATGTTCTAAGAGACATTCAATAATCTATTATAAAATAAGTTTTTTGTTACATGATTTACCCCAATAGTAAGCTAATGTAAATGTTTAGAGCATTTTAAAGGTAGGCAAGGCCAAGCTGTGATGTTTGGGTGAGTTAATTGAATTACATGCCCTTTTTGCCTTTTTTTTTTTTTTTTTTTTTTTTTTTTTTTTTTTTTTTTTTTTTTTTTTTTTTTTTTTTTTTTTTTTTTTTTTTTTTTTTTTGCCAATGCTAGGTATTGAGCCTAGTCCTCAAGCATGCTAGGCAAGACTCTATCACTGAGCTACAAACCCAGCCTTTAAATGCTTTTATGATATTTTCAAGTTCAAATAGATTCATCAGGATTATATGCTAACCCACATCATAAATCCAGGAGCATCTGAATATGCTAAGGGAGACACATTTTATCAGTTCTTGAATTTTTTTCCTAACTATAATATTTTTGTTGTGTCTTACATAAATTTATTTGGTATATATAAGAGGTACACTATGCTTACTTGCAGCCTGCAGCCGTAGCCCTGTGGCATCCGATCCCGTCAGATCTCGGAAGCTAAGCAGGGGTGGGCCTGGTTAGTACTTGGATGGGAGACTGCCAGGGAACACCAGATACTGTAGGCTTGGGAGAAGGACCTGGCAACCCCCTCCCAAAAATCAATCTGCCATTGAAAACCCTATGAACAGCGGAGAAACACTGACAATAGTGTTTCAACTGTTGTAAGTAGGGTCGCTATGAGTCGGATACCGACTTGACGGCACCTAACAACAACAACAACATGCTTAATTGCAATGTGGAAAAATAAAGAAATAATTGGTAGCAAAATAGAAAGAAAAAAGTGCTAATATACTGTGGGATATATAATGTGTTAGTACTTTTATAAATATTTGTTTGAATTTTTGTGTTTTTTCTAATCCTACCATAATTTACAAGGGGGAAATGTTCTCACTGAAATTATTTTTAATGCTGAGCATCTGAATCAGAGTAATGATTTAAAATATTCCCTTTGGAGACTATAGAGAAGAGCATTAATGTTTCTGCATTGCTGGATAAATTTCTGAAAATGCTAAAAAGAATGGTGGGAAGTTTTGGATGCCATGCAGCATAATCTTCTTATCAATGCCTGAATTCCTTCCATATTCTAATGTTCATCTATATGTTTCCTGTGGTTTCTATAACAAATAATCATAATCTTGGTGGCTTAAATCAATAAAAGGTTTTTCTCCGACAATTCTGGCAGCCAGAAATGGAAAATCTACTTGTCAGTAGGGTGATACACCCTATGTAAGTTTCACAGATGATTTCTTTCCAGGCCTCTTCCACCTTCTGGTGGTTGATGTCCTCTTTGGCTTATGGCCACATCCCCATCATTTCCACTTCTGTCTTCACATCATTTTCTTTCCTGTGATCTCCTTATTGCAGGATCCTTAATTTAATTACATTTACAAAGAGTTTTTCCAAGTAAGTTAACATCCATAGGTTCTGGGATTCGGATCTGGGCATATCTTTGGGGGGTTACCATGCAGCTCACTACATCACCCATCTG
This sequence comes from Pedetes capensis, assembly GCA_007922755.1. Classification (NCBI taxonomy): domain Eukaryota; kingdom Metazoa; phylum Chordata; class Mammalia; order Rodentia; family Pedetidae; genus Pedetes; species Pedetes capensis. The sequence goes on along the minus strand of VMDO01012295.1, from coordinate 35,472 downwards.
TAATACGGTGAAAAGAACTTACTACTTTCCAAGATGACCTGCTCAATCTATGACACTGGGCTCTGTTTCACTGAGCTGAAACCTACTTCCCTATGTTGTTATTGTTGTTAGGTAACATCGAGTCAATGTCTGACTCTTAGTGACCCTATGTACAACAGGTAAAACACTATTGTCACTGCTTCTCTGCTGTTCATAGGGTTTTTAATGGCTGATTGTTTTTTGGGAGTGGGTTGCTGGGTCCTTCTCCCAAGCCTACAGCACCTGGTGGTCCCAGATGGTCTCCCACCCAAGTACTAACTGGGCCTGACCCTGCTTAGCTTCTGAGATCTGACAGGATCAGGCCCACAGTGCTATGGCTGCAGGCTTCCCTATTGTTGTTGTTGTTAGGTGCCATTGAGTCGGTGTCTGACTCATAGCGATCCTCATAGGGTTTTCAATGACCCTCATAGGGTTTTTAATGGCTGACTATTTCAGGATTGCTTCGGAAATGGATTTCCAGGCCCTTTCCCATTTTTGTGGTGCTGGGAATTGAACTCGGGACTTCAGAGACTGCAGCGCAGCACTCTCCCACTGAGCTAAATTCTAGTCCACAGTCTTCCCTATAGTATCATCATAATTCCAGTTCTGCCACTTGGGGCTCCATAGAATGAATTTGCTCTCTTTCTACAACATAGCCCTCCAAATATTTGAAAATGACCATTTTCAAATAATCATTCTCACATTTTGAAAATAACTATTTTCTCAAAAAAATCATTTTAGAAAATAACCATTTTCTCCTGAAAATGTTTTAGGTTAAAATTTCGGACACTACTGAATTCCATCTCGCCTTGACTTCATTTCTGTGATTTTGTTTTTCATATTAGTCCTAATGAGCCTTTCTGTATTCTTCACAACAGATACCTACCAATAATCCTTTCTTATCACACTAATTACAGAATGCTACAGCATATAACAGAATAATACATTGCCTCCTACATTGCACTATTTTATTTCTATACTTACAGAGACATCAGAGTTAGACTATATGCTGTGTCCCACAGGTAGATTAAATTTAACTTACCTCTCTGTGTTTTATTTGTATTAAATTTCTTTGGTAATTTATTGCAGGTGTCATTCATTCTCGCTCTCTCAAGAGTTAGTGGAACCCAACAGAACTATACATTTCATTCTCTAAAAATCACACTGAGTGATCTTGGAGCCAGTACAGAGCTATAGATAAAATATCACTAGATATATTCTGTAAGATGACAGAATATTGCAGAAAGGAAATAAAACAAGCATAAATAGGAAATTTGGAGTGACAAATGATTGTGTTTGTATAAATTTAAGGGAAAATCATTTCAAACTTAAAATTATTTGCTGAAATATGCTATTATTACTATTTATATATTTTCCTTGCAAGTATTCTTTGTTAAAGTCATTTTATTTCAATCCATGCTAAATATAAAAATAATTTAATTAAAAAATAGATATGTCATATAGTGTCACCAAAATTAATTCCAGTTTTAATTTGGATTATCTGAGACTGAATCATTAAAATATTATCAAGAATATACTTTTACCAATATTGGATTATTTCAAGTTGAAATATGGGGAGCAAATAATCTTAAATATACTGACATGGCCTTCCACCAAGTTTCAACAGAAAACGCAATGGAATCAACCATGTATGGAACAGCATCAATTTTATTCCTCAAGCTTCTTTCTCCAATATATATTTTATATTAATGTCAAAAACCTTGTCCATTTTTAGGAAAATAATACATTGCAAAATGAAATAAATGAATGTTCTTGATCCTGATTATCAGGGAATTTGATTTAACAGATCATACCAGATATTGAAAAAACACAGGCAAGAAGATAACAATTCAAAGTATAATTTTGTTGTTTATGTAAAGTCCAAAATGGTGTTCTTGAAGAGAAAGTAGTTTTATTCCAAGTGATAATATAAGATTCTGTGCTACATAATTTCCACCCCTAACTTCCTTCTTGGTCTCTATGCTCTTCTGTATTGAACCAAAGGAGAAAATTCTGTGATGAGTTAAGAGCAGAAGATTGTAGGGGCCAGGCCTTGACTTAGAGAAAACTATTTCACTCACATTCCATCAACTAGCATTCAGGTGGCAAGTCATACTTATGGCCCAGAACCTAGGAAATGTGCTCACAAGGAAGAGAAACTGAGTTTAGAGAACTACAAAATTTATGCTACACCAAGCAAGAAGCTTCATTGAAAAAAACAATCCATTTAAACTGATTTCTTGACTTTAAGAAGTATGATAAAGCAGATAATAAAAGTTCATTATTTAGGAATCTTGGACAGCTATGTGATTTGTGAGGCTTAGTACAAAATCAAAATATAAGCCTACTGGTCAAAAGGAAAAAAATGCCACTTAATGTACTAAAGTATACAGCTTTTTACTTTAACTATCTTAGATTACTTACAAGCAGTAGAAAATAATAGTGATACATAGCTTAACGACATGTACTGTATTCAGTGACTCTTCCTGCAAAGACTACAAGACAAATAATATAAAAGTCATTCAAACAGTAACCCACACAGGCAGATCTTGCAGGAATATGATTCCTGAAAGAAAGGACTCATATGTGATTAGTTCAAATTCACCTCAGATTTTTTACCCAGAAGGCATTATCAAAATTGTGGCTCAGGAAAATTGTACCATTCAGAAAGGGTGAAGAGAGCCCAAATATAATATGCTCAGGGATACCTAAGAAGGTAGGACATGAAGAACAAAAAATTCCAGATAGAAGGAGTATTCAAGGCATGTACAGGTAATGTGTTCTAAGAAACAAAGCAGTAAACATCATTCTCCCTGTTGCTGCTCTACATGAGGAGTAGAGGAGCAACTTCCATGACTGTGTCATCCTGGAGGGAGAATGTGGATTTCCAGTTTGCCCATGAGAGAAAACACTTCAGAAAACACCTCAGACATTCATGAGAGACAATAGGAAGGCACCACCTTATGAAAAAGGGTCACTTTTCAGGAGGAAAGTTGGTCCTCTAAGGTGTATTACATTGTTGTTATTAGGTGCCCTCCAGTCATGTCTGACTCATAGTGACCTTCATAGGGTTTTTGATGGCTGATTGCTTCAGGCTTGCTTTAAGAGTGGATTGCCATATCCTTCTCCCATTTTTGCAGTGTTGGGTATCGAACCTGGGTCCTCAGAGATTGCAGAGCAGGCTTTCTACCAACTGAGCTAAATTCCAGCCCTTGGTGTATTACATAAGCCGATACTTATGCCATGTGTAAACTCCTGTGGGTAGGTCCATGTGGTATGGAACTCAGCATGCTCCAGCCAGAACCAGTGAGGGACAGGAGTCCCAGAACCCTGAAGAAACTACATTCCCCTAGTGATCACATGAGTGAGTGTGCACCTGGGGACTTCTTCAGTCAAGCCTGGAGAGGACTGCTCCCCTATTGACATCTGATTTCAGCCTGAGACACTGTGAAGGAGGACAAGCTGAATCGTATAGGGGGAAAGAGATAATAAACACTGTTATTTAAACGTTGTTTAAAAGCAGTAAGTTTTGGGGTAATTTGATACATAGTCATAGGTACTTAAAGCAGCCATAATATAAATGCAAAATTCAAATAGACTAGCTGTAATCAAGCCTCAAACCTAGCCTGGACAGAGTGCCATGGTTCTATCTGTCAAAAATAACATCGACTAGAGGTCTCCACAAGTTTTAATACACAATGTCTACCACCTGTTCACCATTTATGAGACATGATAAAAATAGGAACAAGTGACTGAAAAAAAAGGAGGAAAAAGAGCAGATAATAGAGACCAAATGCTGATCTAGAATTCAGAGTGATTAAATTATGACTTTAAAATAATCAAATAGAGGGTATATAAAGCATGCAGTGTGTCTGTAAAATAGGCAATAGAACTTTAAGGTATAATTTCAAGTTCTAGATGCACATTTTATAAAAAAAATCACAGTTATAAATCATTGATTTAAACTTTCAGTTCAAGATGCTTGCGGCGGGGGGGGGGGGAGGGGGAGAAAGCAAGCTAAACCCAAAGAAACAGAAAGAAAGAAATAGTAAAGGTAAGAGGAATGCAATGCAATAGGCAGAAACTATAAAATAGACACAGGATTTATTTCTTTGAAATTTTTGCCGGGTGTAGTGGCCTAGCCTGTAATCCCAACAGTTGGGGAAGCGGAGGCAGGAGGATTGCAAGTTCGAGACCTGAGGCAGTCTGCGTACTTTAGCGAGACCCTGTCTGAAAAAGTAAAATATGGGCTGCGGGGGCAGCTCAGTGGTATAGCACTTGCAGAGCGTACAAGTATGAGGCCCTGGGTCCAACACCCAGTACTGAAAAAACAAAAACAAAAAACAAACAAAAACAAACAAACAAAAACATATTATGATTAATTTATAACAATAAAATTAAAATTATTTTTAAAAATAATGGACAACTCTTAATATACAATTCACCAAAATTATTATCAGAATAAGTAGATACTAGGAGTAGCCCTATTAGAAATTGCATCTGTAGTTAGAAGCCTACACACACATACACATATGTAAGCTCAGTTTGTTTAGAGGGAATCCTTCCAAACATTCTAGAAAGGAAATATACTAATTTAAGACAAATTCTTCCAAAGGCTAAAATCAGAAGGACTTTTTACATCATTTTCTAGTTCTACGATAACCTTAGTAAAAAAGCTTACAAAAAAGAAAATTACAAGCCAATATCTCTCATAAATGTATGCGCACAAACATCAACAAAATAGAACCTGTCTAATATCCAATTAGAAATTATTCTTGAAAATATTTATAAATAATTAGCAAGGAAACTTTATTTCATTGTTAGTTTATTACTGACAACTTAGACTTGATCACATTGTTGTTAGATGCTGTGGAGTCAGAGCCAGCTTATAGCAATCCTATGTACAACAAAGGAAACATTACCCAACACTGTGACATGCCCAGTAATATGTCAGTACTTCTCTGCTATTCATAGGGTTTTCAATGGCTGATTGTTTCAGGAGTGGGCTGCTGTGTCCTTCTCCCAAGCCTATAGCACCCAGTATTTCCAGGTGGAATCTCATACAAGGACTAACCAGATCTGACCATATCGGATGCCAGGGTGTTATGGCTATAAACATGACTACATTAATATACTAAAAATGGAAGAAAAACAAGATAATTTCAAGGTGTGAAGATAAATCATGTGATAAAATTCAACATATTTGTGATAAAAATTCTTAATAAACTCTAAAAATAAAAGTAAAGCTTATTATTTAAAAGAAGAATCTAAAAAATATTCTCTACAGCTAATATTATATTTAATGGAAATAATTTAATATTTTCCTTTAAATTAGGACACAAGACAAGGATATAAGCATTAGCACTTCTACTCAACTCTACATGTTCATGTTATTAAAACATGATATGAGAACAAGAATAAAATACAAATATTGAAGAGGAAGAAATAAATATTTAGAAAATCCAACAGTATCTCAAACAAGCTATTAGAAATAATGAGCAAATCTATGAAGATCATGGAACCCAAGTTTATCAAATACATTTCTACACTTGCAACTCAAAAAACAAGGTAATAATCTCATTTAAAATATAACCCAAATTGTAAATAACTTAGACATCACTGATAAAATATGTCAGACATTTATAAAGTATTAATAAGAGACAATGAGTATAAGTGTTTGTTCGTTGTTTGGAAATTAAGTATCTTCTAAACACTAGTTTTTTTTTTCCAAATTCCTGTATAGGTTTAGTACTGTCTTTGTCAAGATAATTCCAAGCACTTTTGTGAACTTTAAATGCTAATTCTAATATGTAAATGGCCCAGAATAGACAAGCCAATCTTAGAGAAGAAAAAGAGGAAGAAGTGAAAGGAGAAGTAGAAAAAGAGGAGGAGGAAGATGAAGAAGAATAGAGAAAACTTCAGGGCATACATTATTTGATAGCAAAGGCTCTGATATTACAACAGTGTGATATTGATTTGAACACAAATTGACCTATGGAACAGAGTATAGGATCCATAATCAGACTTACACTTGTGACCTGAATAATGAACATGTTCCATAGCAGTTCAACAAGAGAAAGGGTAATATTTATAGTAAAATTTCCTGGTTATATAGAATATCTCTTTGGAGCAAAATAAATTTTGACTTATTTATTGGAAACTTATGTTTAAACAGCCCCAATTTAATCAGAGTAACCACTAAACAGAAAAACTAGAAATATAGCAATACAATTCCTTCTAAGAAAGAGAAGAACTAAGCAAGAGATTTTCTAAATGCAAAGTAGTGGAGGGTAAGATCAGTGAAACTTAAGTCCTGGGACATTAGGACTTACTCAAAAATTCCACAAGTTCAAGGTGCATGTCAGTTATCTGGAAAGTTTTTTGTTGTTGTTGTTGGGTGCTGTTGAGTTGAGTCTGACTCATAGTGACCTTATGCACACCAGAATGGAACACTCCCCGACACTGTGCCTTGCCTGATATTATGTCAGTGCTTCTCTGCTATTCATAGGGTTCTCAATGGCTGGTCATTTGGGATTGTTTTGGGAGTGGGCTGCCAGGGTTTTCCTTTTTAGCAGTGCTAGGGATCAAACCCAGGGCTTCAGAGAGCACAGAGTAGCACTCTACCACCTGAGTTAAACTTCAACCTGGAAAGATTTTTAAAAAATACATATATAAGATATTCTTGGACAAACAGAAAGGCATGATTAAGTAGCCACAATACAGCAGTTGAGCACTTTAGTTGTTAATAAACTCAAAGAATGCTCAAGTGTGTATCCAGATTGCATATATGTGCTGTGAAGTTTGAGATAAAAATCACAATGCAAGATAAGGAAATATCCAGTCATTCTATGACATTTTTCTTGGTTATATTCTATGATTCTAATTGGTTGAGTCTTCAAGAAGGAATTGAAGGACTGAGGATGTAGCTCAGTGGTATTGTATTTGGTTACCTAGTATCTGCAAAAAATAGAAGCAAAAGAAGAAGAAGAAGAAGAAGAAGAAGAAGAAGGAGAAGGAGAAGGAGAAGGAGAAGGAGAAGGAGAAGGAGGAGAAGAAGGAGAAGGAGAAGAAGGAGAAGAAAAGAAGAAGAAGAAGAAGAAGAAGAAGAAGAAGAAGAAGAAGAAGAAGAATTGTTGAAAAGTGGAATCTTCAATCACTAATATGATTAGAAAGTTATTGTACATTTTCTGAAAGGTGGTATGATCCAATGGGTCAACAATTTTTAAAATTGTGATAGTCAACCATAATTCATTTATTTTTGCATAATAATTATAATAATAAAATCTATGTACCTATTGAAGTTTTATTAAGCCCATTGTGTAGACTCAACTATATTTTAAGTGATGAGTCCATGTTACCTGTTATACATACTTTTGGGACAAAATGTTTGTAGACAGAAATAGTGGGAAGGGCATACATTTAAGTATATTAAAATGTCACTAGCACTTTCTTGACAAATACTATTCCTGGCTTTAACTTTGTTTTATTAAATCTCCATGTTTAAGCCAATTAAGCGTTGTGTTTCTTTCTTGATGGTGGAAGGGTCCAGGTGCAGCAACTTATCCTTCACCTTAGAAGGAATGTCCCCATATGTCCCACAACACTGGACTCCTGGAAAGTTTATTGAGGTAGAAGGCCCTTAAATTTTAGTCAGATTTCTTCCCCATCCTTAATTATGCATATGCTTTACCAAATCCAAAGTAGTTGCTACTTCTTCCTCACTTGGTCCAATCAGCATAATGTAATCAATGAAATAGACCAATGTGATGCCTCCCTGGAAGAGAAAGGCAATCAAGATCCCTGTGAACTAAGTTACAACACAGGGCTAGAGAGTTATATTCTTGAGGTAAGACAGTAAATGTATATTGCCAACCTTGCCAGATGAAAGCAAATTACTTCTGATGGGCCTTATGGATTGTTATGGAGAAAAAGGCATTTGCCAAGTCAGTAGGTGCATACTAGGTACTAGGAGATGTATTAATCTGCTCAAACAAGGAAACCACATCTGGTGCAGCAGTTACAATTGGAGTCACCACTTAATTAAGCTTCTGATAGTCAATTGTCATTCTCCAAAATCCATCTGTCCTCTGCACAGGCCAGACAGGAGAGTTAAATGGGGATGTGATCCCCTGCATCTTTCAAGTCCTTGATGGTAATCCTAATCTCAGCGATCCCTCCTGAGATGCATATTGGTTTCAGTTCACTTTTTTCCCAGGGAGAGGCAGCTCTCATGGCTTCTATTTGGCTCTTTTAGCCATAACGGCCCTCTGGTTAGGGAACCAATGTTAGAATCTGCCAAATGCTAAGCAATCAATCACCCTAGAACTGGGGAGATAATTATATGACGAGTTTGTGTGTCCACTGGACCCATTGTGAGTGAAATCCTTCCTAGAATTCTATTAATCACTTGACCTCCATAAGCCCCTGTGTTGGAGAGCCACAATACTGTAGGATCTCCTGCAATCAATGTCGGTTCAGAGGTGTTCAACAGGTCCTGAAAAGTCTGATTACTTCATTTCCCCCAGTGTCCAATTACCCTAATGAAAGGTCACAGGTCCTTCTTGGGGAGGATGGGACAAAGATTAACAGTAAAACTTTTCAGTGGAGTAGTAGGGTCTAGGACCCAAATGTGTCAGTATTTTACAGTGTCAGTACTTTACACTTTACAATGTAAAGTGAGAACTGGAATCATCTTTTTGTGCAAGACAATGACTAAGCTGCATTACTCCTAATACATTAAAACTCCCTTTCCCTTGATGATAGTCATGCATGGCTCAGTGAGAGAGATATGTTCTGGGAAATGTATTGTTAGGATATTTCATTATTGCATGAACATCCCAGAGTGTATTGACACAAGGTAAGACAGCTATGACCTCAACTGGCAATTTAATATCATAGGACACCATCCTATATGCAGTTTGTTGTTGATTGAGACATTGTTACATTGCACATGATTGTATATAATTTAAAATTGATAACAATTTGTAGGAAAACTGAAGTAATAAATCCACAGAAGTCACTTATTGTGTGTTGGAAATCTGTGTGCTCATGGAAGAATGAATTATATCACTAAGGAAAAAAAGACATGCTTTGGCAAATCAGGGCCTGGATACCATAGCTGAACTAGCCTCTTGCAAATTATATTCTATAATGTTGCTGTTGTTAGGTGCCATGGAGCTATGAACAATAGATAAAACACTATTATCAGTGCTTCTCTGATATTCATAGGGTTTTCAATGGCTGATTGTTTTCTGGGGGAGTGGATTGAAGGGTTCTTCTCCCAAGCCTACAGCATCTGGTGTTTCCAGGAGGTCTCCCATCCAAGCACTAGGTAGATCTGACCCTGCTTAGCTTGTGAGATCAGAGGGGATTGGATGCCACAGTGGTACTGCTGCAGGCTCTATAAAGTAGAATGTAACTTTTATTGAGAGACTTGTGAATAAAAAGGTCAAATAGAAACATACCTTATATGTGATTATAAAGGTATGTTATCACTTTATACTTAACTTTTTTAATGCATGGTAATTTTACTTAAACATGATTGTTTTAGTCAAAACACATTCCAACTTTATGTCATGGCCTTTAACTTCATCTTCTGTCTTTCAAAAATCATATATATGGATACATAGTATATAACAAAAATATTTTACGAAAGTCATACATGTAACCAAATCACTTAAAATACAGATCAGGTACATTTTTTTATTCTGCTATTATTAAAAGATGAGACTGGCATAAAGAATTAGTTCACAATAAAACTAAGACTGCTTTTTTGGTGTTTTTTTCCCTCTGGCAGGCTGTCTTATTACGGTTCTGATAAACAATAGCCATAATGTATATGAAGAATTTTCTTCTGTCACTCTAAGATCTCTTTCATTCACTTCTTTCATTGGGGACTGGTTGTTGGTCATAGCTTTGCTACAGCAAAAGAATTGTGTCATATCCTTATATTCCTTTCTACTATTTTGAAACAGATTAGTAGATCTGTCAGTTAGACAATTAAGTACATATTAGCTGTTGATTTTATTGTTTTTGAAATTCACTTTTTGCAATACCTTACCACTGTCTATTAAAGGCTAATCAATGTCCGTTGGATAGGAAACATAAATTCTTTATGGGAAGATAATTGAACCTGAGACAGAGGAACGCAAATATAAAATACATTGCCTTTAATTCCTTTTCTCATTTCTAGCTCCTGAGAGATATTTGTTATGATGATGTATGTGTTTAATTTCTTCCAAATAAGCAATACAAGAGGTTTGAAATCTTAAGCATACCTTGTGCATTACCACTTCACAAATTAGTAGTGATTTAAGGTTTTTCTTCTTTTATAAAGAAAAAGTAGATTATTTTTAGTTTTTTGGTTTACATTATTGATATGGAACTATCTCAATTCTCATGTAACTACATATATCTTCATTATGGCCTAGGAAGCACCGAGCACCTTGCTTCCATGGCTTTGGTAGTTTCACCAGCTTTTTGTAGTGTGTATATCAGGCAGCAGCTAGGGATCAATGTGGAGACTAACAAGGCCTTCTTAGGGCTATAAACTCTTTCCTCTTGAGGACCACTGCTACATTTGTTCCATGGAATGGAATTCATGAATACCACTGTTATATTTTATGGATCCATAAGCTAGACTATCCCTGTGTTTTAAAGCTTGGACTAAATAATTTACACTGTTTCTGTTTTGCTAGCTCCCTTGCCCTGACATAATTTTTCTTTTTGCTTATGATTTGTATCTTACAAGTACATCTGTTATAAGTATCTTTAGCATTTTTTAAATAAGTTATTTGTTTGTTTAAAAAGTTGACAAAATTTTCGTAGGAAGTTTTTCAGAACCCTGGCCTTCTGTCTGTGGCAGGGACAGCTGGCTGTGCAACAAAAATAACTACAGTTGTCCCTTTCCACAGTGCAGGGTTGTGGCTCAAAACAGGCAAACCAACGAGGATCAACATTTCCTAGCAACAGAAGGTGAGTATTAAGAAATGGCTCTTTTCCCCTCCAAGGCAACGAAAGCATGAATATGACTTCTCCCTTTTCTCTCCTCTTGGTCCTTTAAGCTGGGTGGCAGTGGACAACCTTGAAATCCACATGTTGCAGATATCCCAGAACCTCTGCTCCTGAATGGGTGACTTCTTTTATAAAGAAAAAGAAGTTGATTATTTTTATTTTTTGATTTACATTATTGATATGGAACTATCAAAACAAACGGGTCCAATTCCCTTTCTCCTTCTTGTCAGGGTTCAGGAGCACCAACTTTTGAAGCTGTGTGATAGAGAAGCAAAATTCTATCATATTAAATCACTGATATTTCTAGTGTTTACCTTATCTAATAGACTACTGAATACTAAATTTATTTTTACTGTCATTTTTCACAGTTAATTTATTTAGACAGATATCTAATATATGATGAGAAAATTATAGACATCCTCATTATTTGAGGTTCAAATAGTTCTGAGGTATGATCATTTAGTATGAAATCAGCTGAAGTTTACATTTGCAATTTAAATAAATGAATAAATAATCAAAAATAAAATAATGACCTCATTATGTATTATTTTAAAAAGACACACATGTTCACTTATCACAGCCAAAACAGGGAAATCTTGCTGCACACAGCAGAGATAAATACACTCTATGTGAAAAAAAAAAAAGCCTGTATTTGACTTAAAATTCTATCATTGTAAATGGGTGTTTTTGAACAGGTCATTTAATTTCTCTACCTTACTCTTTGGGGCTTGGGTTTAGCTCAGTTGGTAGGGTGCTGTTATGCACTTTCTGAGGCCTTGGGTTCGATCCCCAACACCACATAATATGGGAGAAGGACGTGGCAGGCCAATCCTAAAACAATTCTAAAACAATCAGGCACTGAAAACCCTATGAATAGTAGGGAAGCACTGACATGGCAGTGTCAAGGAGTGTGTCGTTCTGTTGTAGATAGGGTCACTACAAGTCAGACTCAACTTCATGGCCTCCAACAAAAACAACTTCAAAACAACTTCACTACTTGAGAAATTAGTGTATCAATTACACCCGTGTGGAAATCTTACTTATAACTTACAGAAATCACTATTACAGTTGAAGAACTGAAGAGGGTTAAAAGACCAGTTATACTGAATAGAATGTAATTTGGATGATGTTAGAAAGACATTCAATAGGAAAGGTGACACATAATAACCCTCCTAATGTACAAGAGTAGTAACTCCCAGCTTGCTATACAGGAGGAAGGGAAGGAGTTCAGGGGAAGTCTGCCACACACATAAGCAGTTTGCTTCACTCTCCATGGAGTTCTTGCTGAAGCTCTTGAGTACTTCCCCCCTCCCACTGCTGCAGAGTTCAAGCTCTTGACTCTGCTATGAGAGAAAATAAAGCTGGCTTGGTTTTCTTATGAAAGTTAATATATTGAAGGCCACTACTACAAAATCATTACAAGGAAAATCAGCATCAACATACTTTTCAAATGACACATTCTTGCCATGGAACAAAGAAAGAACAGTGAATGAACATGAACTCTTTATTAGTGGAGGAATATTTAGGTTCCAATTACTGGTGGAGTATATTAATAACCAAATGCATGCATTTTGGTCAATGGTTTTACTGAATGGTTAGGCAAATGATCCCTAGATAATTGTAGTGTAAAATTCTCCTGTAAGGAACAATTGATTATGGAAATATCTGTGAGCGATCTATAATAAGTTATGTGAAACCCACAAAAATACTCAGTTTTTAGTTCATTGGAATGCTAAGGCACATTCCTTAGATTTCTTGTGTTTGCTACCTGGGTTATGACCTATGTAGTTATTTTGTTGCCAAGCAATATTGGACTAAGAAACAAAATATTCTTGTATTCAATGAAATAATTTTATGATTAAAAAATTTTTTTAAAGTTATCCCAATATAAACAGGAATGAAATTCATGAAATATCACCTTCAGTTAAATTCTCCAAGGATAGCCAGGTGCCATGGTGCTTCCCTGTTTTCCCAGATACTTGGGAGGCTGAAACAAAAGGATTATAGATTTGAAGCCAGAGGCAGCAAGACTTTGTCTCAAAAAAAAAAAATAATAATAAAAGAAAAGGTCTAGGGGAGCAGATTAGTGATAGAGTATTAGCCTAGCATGTGTAAGGTTCAGAGTTACAGTACTGAAAGATAAATATGCTCCAAGGACAAAGACCACACATAGCAGGTGAAAGGGTTATACAGTTTCTAATTCTATTGTTGGATACTAAGAGTGATTTCTATTCTTTCTATTCTATTCTATTCTATTCTATCCTCCTTCTGGTTTAGATCTTAAAGTACCCCAAAGGCCATGTATTGAAGGCTTGATCACTACCCTGTGGCACATTTCAGAGGTGGTGGGAACCTTAAGAGGTGGGGCCTCATGGAAGAAAGTGAGGTCATGGAGGGCAGTCCCTGAAGAGGATACTGGCCAAAGTCCCTTTCTCTTTCTCTTTGCTTCCTAGCCTCCATGAGGTGAGGAACTCCTCTGATATTCACTCTCTGCCATGATGCTCAGCCTCATCATAGGCCCAAAAGCAATGGGGCCAAGCAACTTTTGAAATTGTAAGTCAAAATAAATCTTTCCTCATTTTAAGTTGATTTTCTCATGTCTTTGGTCACAGCAATGGAAAGCTGACACAATTCTATTCTGAGCATTGCTTCTTCTATAACATTTACAAATTCAGAGAATACAATTAAAAGTAGGAAAGGGAAAATTTTAAGTTTTTACTATCCAGACCAGCTGGGTATATTTCTTCTGATTAGAGACTCTCATTGCTGTACAGGAATAGTTAAAGAAACTGATATTAGGAGGATATAATATATTTATTGTCACCCTCAGAACACTGGCATTTTTGAAAATTGGAATTTATAATTGAGGCACTTGATATTAAAGCCAGGTAATGGAAAAGATTTTAAGGGTGGTTTAGAGAATTAAATAAATATGTGCAAAAATCAAATATAAGATTAAATGCACACAAATTCTATCAGAAAGTCATCTAGGATCAGGACATGGTATGAAGAGATGGGAAAGAATACAATCACACAATTGTACATCTTTCCTACTTCACACAATTTTCTTTCATTTTACTTGATCATATAGTTGTAGGCCCAGTTTTAAATTTACATGTAACCAAAGAGCAACATATCAGAAGCTAAGTCATTTAACAAGGCTCATATTTTCTAAAGCAGCTTTGGGATTGGTGATGACATGGCTCATGTAGCAAAATGAAGATCAGCTATGAACATAGTACAGAGACGATACTCTCATCCTTTAGCTGTGAAATACGGTAATCTCTGGCTGTGTGAGTCAAAGTGTTAGCAAAAGTAAGACTACTTTTATTTGATGCCTTATGAACCTATCACCCAACTGCTGAGTTAACTAGACATCACAGCTCCAAGTGGTGGGGGAAACATGGGGACATGGTCAGGGAGGTGCAGAACTGAAAACAGAAAATTCTCATCCCTTTTTTCCAGTCAGCAGAACACTAGGAACCACATTCATATCTCACAGATGACTCTGAGAAACTAAATAGCCCAAGAGAAAAAGATATATGGCTCTCAGACTACAGTTTATACCCTAGTGTAAACACAAAATTACTGACAGATCACGATAATGTCCACCGATAAATAAATCCAAGCTGCAAGTATAATTTTCCATTCACTATTAAGTTTGAGTGGATGTCAAATATCATTAGAGAAAAGTCAACTGAAGATCATCAAGTAGTGAAAATGGACACGGAGGAGGAGACAACAATGATGATTTTCAACATAAATCTTTTATAACATTTGATTTAAAAATATATAAAATCATTCAATTTAAACATTAAATGGAAATAATCCATAACATAGATGGGGGAGGAGAAAATACTATAATATGTTACAGCTTAATTACTTGAGTTTCTTTCCGGTACAGATAGAACTCAGAGCCTTGTATGTGACAGGCAAGTGCTCCACTACTGAGCTACACTCAAGGCCCTGAAATATTCATTTAAAAAAAAGCTAGTGGATATCCATTTATCCATGTGCATTTATGGTTGATATGCCTTTCCACATTTTAGGTAGTATTAGTTATGTATGTAAATCTCTGTGTGAATGAATGATGTTTGAGGAAATGTAATCTCAATCCAGCTCTGATTCACTAAAATACATAGACGGTTCTTCATTAACAGATCCATTTGCTCTAATCAAAATTGAATTTATAACTTGTGAAATGGTATTCTTTTTAGGTAACCATTTTATTTGTATTTACAATGAATAAAATTTACTCAGAATTGGAATAGGCATCTTGGTGGGGACTTCAAGGCAAAGTAAGCCTGATAATTTGTTTTAGAATGTTTATAGAATGATTATATTTTGTTGTTTTTTTCTTCACTCTGTAATAAGAGAAGAGAATGGAGGGAGAAAATCTAAGGTCAGTAGGTGTCACTGGTTCCAGATCTTCTTTCCTGTCTTCTCTATAGAAATAAAAAAAAACCTAGCCCCCTTCATTTAATCTGTGTGTCAGGGGTCCTCAGATTCAAAGATTCACCAGTAAGAGTTATAGAATTCATAAAAGCTGTTATACTCATCTTTAAAATTTAATGCAATAATTGAGTCCAGACTAAAATCATCAAGGTAGGGGCACCCAGGACTGGATGTGGTACAGATCAGACACACATTCCAGTGATCGTGTTCCAGTGGGCTTTTACAATCAGCACTTAATCTTCCAAGCAATGAGTTGTGATATCACTTATGGAGTATTGCCAATTAGAGAAACTCACCCAAACTTTGGGGTTCAGGCTTTTCTTCAGTGTTGGGCATGGAATCCAGAGTCCAGGGCCTTGCCCCTGCTAGGCAAGTGCTCTACCAGTGAGCCTCATCCCTCTCCAGTGTCCCAGGTTTTAACTGGGGTCTATTACCTAGGCACAGAGGACTTGCGTGGCTGATCTTTCTTAGTCTTTCATCCCTCTAGAGGTACAATTGATATGGCAACACCAATAATCTTCACCATGAATCACATTGTAAGTATAAATCCTCTAGTGTGGTTTAAGGCTGCAGTCATGCAAAAACCCATTTATCAGGCAGGGTATTCCAAAGGCTTAGATATCATTACCCCCAGAGACTTTTGAAAGACTAGTGATTTTTTTCTTTTTTCTTTTCTTTTTAATTAATTAATTAATTAATTAATTTGTGGATAGGGTTTGATGGGAGAAAGACCTGGCAGCCCATTCCCAAATCAATCCCAGTAAAATCAGCCATTGAAAATCCTCTGCTATCCTAGTGCTATGAAGCACTAACATAGTGCCTGGCATGGCAGAGTGTCGGGGAGTGTTTTGTTCTGTTATACATTGGGTGGTTATGAATCATACACAACACAACAGAACATAACAATAACATGGGGTTTGAACTTTCCCATCTGGGATAGGCTGACCTAACCTTTACTGTATACCCATGGTCACATTTTTGCACCTTCTGCTGTCAGTGAAACTGAGAACAATTCTATATGGACCTACCTCAAGTCAATCAGTACTGAAACTGAAGGATTCTGGCATGTATTCCTCCCATCAGTGTCAACTCTGAATTATTTAAAATTTTTTAAAAGAAAAAAAAATGAGTTACTTCTGCCTTAAACTGCTTTTATACTGCCCAATGCATTAAAATAATTTATACTTAACATCCTTCCCTTAATATCACATCTTCTAGAGCCTAAATTTGCTCTCTGATTTTTCTCTACAGACTTACTCGGTTTCTATATTCCAATAACACTAAAGTTTTCTAAATTGTCCTCATATATCATTTTCTCTTCTTCCTGAAAACAGTTTTTCCTCTTCTGTGGTTTTTCAGTTGCTAAATGCATGCAGGGCAAAGGTGAAGCAGTACTCATAGTTCAAAGCATGTCTCACATCCTCGCACTTGTTTCTTCTCTGTTCTCCAATAATATTCTCTGTCTAATTCTATTGTGGCAGTTTAATGTAATTTTTTAATTAAAAAAGTCTCTACATGGACTTTAAACTCTTTAAGCAGAATGGAGGCGGAAGTTTTAAATTTCTGTATCTTCTGTCTCAGTAATCAACCTGGCATTTTGTATATGTTCAGTAACACATAATTAAATGAAATAGTCAATTATGCTATGCCACATGAAGAACTGTATCAATGCATTATGTCAAACATCATACAACGTTTACATATTTGTATCTCTGAAACTCCAAGCAAGAACACTAAACTCTAGTGCTTGACTAGATTAGATATTAACTAAAAGAACTCACCTACACAAAAATGAAACAAGGTTACTTTTTGTGTTGGTGTTTGATATATCAAAGTGGCCAGACTGCAACATTTCTCATCATTTGTTTTTCCTAGTGTGTTTACAGACACAGTGGGTTACAAGAAGTGCTCTCTCCTATATTTTGTTGTTAGGTGTGGAGTGGAGTCTGACTCATAGTGACCCTCACAGGATTTTTCATTGGCTGATTGTTTTGGGACTGCTTCAGGAGCAGATTACCACTTCCTTCTCCAGATTTCCCCCCCCCTACCCCAGGTACTGGGGTTACCAAACCCAGAGCTTTACACTTGCCTGCTTTGCAAGTGCTGGACCACTGAGCTGCACGCCCAGCCCATTTTTTTGTTTAGGTTTTGAGACAGGGTCTCAGTAAATTACGCAGACTGCCTCTGGTCTGAAACTTGCGATCCTCCTGCCTTTGCCTCCCGAGTCACTGGGATTACAGGTTTACACCACTGCACCTGGCCATTCTCCAAGGTTTTTTGAGGTGGTGGAGATTGAACCCAGGTCCTCAGAGAGTACAGAGCAGTGCTCTACCAACTGAGATAAACCCCAGCTCACCTATACTTTAGAGGGCAGAAATGAGGAAACTACTATTTTACAGTGTTGCATGAATTTTGTTTTAGTTCTTTAATCAAACACTCATGTGGATGCCCATGTGGAAAGATATTGCAGAGGTAATTAAAGTTCCTAAGAGGCTCATTCTGGGTTGATAAAAATGGAGATTATCTTAAATGAGCCTAGCTTAATCCAGTGGATGTCATTTAAAGAGACACTAGGGTCTCCCTAAACAGTGGACACTTTAAGCAATACTTGGGCTTATAATCATCTCTCCTTCCCCAAGTATCTTCCTTTTTTGACTGGCCTATGGACTTTGAGGTGGCATATCTCCCCAGGTTTGTAAGTCTATTCCTAGTAGTTAACTCTGTGTGTATACTCTCCTATTGGTTCTGCCCTCTGGTTAAGCCCTGATTGATATAATTTTATCTTTCACTGTGTGATAACATATTTGGTATTTTACTTGATATTTGGATGTTGTTATTAAATGCCAGAGAGTCAGTTCCAACTCATTGTGACCCTATGGACAATAGAAGGAAACACTCCCCAACACTGTGCCATGCCCCAGACTATTGTCAGTGTTTCTCTGCTATTCGTAGGGTTTTCAATGACTGTTTCAGGAGTTGGCTGCCAAGTCCTTTTCCCATTTTGCAGTGTTGGGATGGAACCCAGGGCTTCAGAGTGCACAGAGCAGCATTTTACCAACTGAGCAACCCCCAGCCCTGATATTTGATTAGATGTACCAAAGTACATTTAATAGGAGAAAAAATATCACCTACAGCTGAGATCCCAACTGAAAATGTTTTCTATGATTGGCATAGGCCGATATAAGAAAGATATGTGGCCTGTGGCCATCTGGGGGAATGAGAACATCAGCATTCAAATGACATTTAACAGAAAAAATGTGGACATTCAGTGAGAGTTTAACAATATGCTGGTCAAAGTATATCAGCCCAGCATTCCACCTGAAAGCTAGATGCTTTTAACTGTAAACTGATATTGTTCATTGTTCCTCTTCTCTTTGTATTCAACTTTATGCCCTGATATATTCACTATTGTCCAAAGCCACCTGAATCAATGTTCTGACCTTTACTTATTACCAGTAAACATTATAAATAGGAAGAACCAACAGAAAAGGACAGAAAGAATATTTCAGAAAGGACACTGAATTTTCTAGCTGTGACTTTCATTATGCATCCATTATGATACCATGTCTCTTATTTGGTTGGGTGCATGGCAAAGATTTCCAAGTACCTAACACACAATCATATGGCACTGAGATATGAGCTAGGTATTTTTAATAGTGTAAAAAATCACAAAAGACATAGATTAGAAATCCATTATAATATTATATACCTGTATTTCTATTTTGTGATTGTATACTGAAGAAATACTAAGCATGGAGTTATTCCTTTTCATTTAATACACTTTTTAAATGGAGTATGAGGAGGTTGAATCCAGGGCCTCCAGCATACCGGGAAAGTGCTCTGTCATAGAGCTGCACCCCAACTTCTTTTTCATCTTTTCCTTTGAGACAGGGCCTTGCTAAGTTGCTCAGGCTACCTCTGGCCTCAAATTCATGATCCACTTGTCTCAAGTTCCTGAATCCCTGGCCTTATATAATTTCAAAGGTTAATACTTATGAAAATATCATACAAATGGGGGGGATTCTATTAGCTTCTTTTCTCTCAATCCCATATAGATCACATTGGCAAGATTTACTTTGATTTCTTAGACTGCCAATTGACTCTTTGCTATCATATGTTTGCATTCAAATCCTCCTTAGACATGTAACAGAATACAAGTGCCTTATTTTTTATATCATTGCTTGTTTATATAAAATATATTTGGGATTTGATATGGATACAAATTAACCATAGTTCAGTAAATCTGAAAATTCAGTATTTACTCCCCATAGTGAAAAAACACAACATGCACAGTCTCTATTGGAAACAAAACAAAACAAAACAAATAAACAAATAAATGAATGAGTGACTAATATAAAGCTCTTGGATGGCTTTTACTATATTATTAATGGTATCTGCGTGTGTGTGTGTGTGTGTGTGTGTGTGTGTGTGTGTGTGTGTGTGTGGTTTCACTTTATCGGAGAATACTGAAATGAGAAATAATATTTCATTCATTGGTGAACCAAGACCTCTTCTTTGGTTATATCCAGAAAAAAAAAGAAATGTGTTTATGTGTTTTAACTTATCTGGAGTATTTTTTATTATTCTGTGGCAATTTTTAACCAATTTCTCATCCCTTAAGTAGAGATAAAATAGAGAAAATATCATAGGCAATCAACATTGAATTTTTACAGTTGATTTGGACAAACATACTTGGTACACTAGTTCTTGAAACAATGACTTTTTTGGGAGTATTAAACATTCTAGAAAAATGTGCACTAAATCTTGCCTTTAGAGATGCTTGTTAGTTTTATAATGTGCTTCAAACTCCGAAGTCAAATATGACATTTTAACCTGGAAAGAGTTTGCAAATATACCAACATAACTGTATTGTTTTGAAAAATATGACATTGTAAAATACAAACGTGTAATATCAGTTATGCATGCTACATAAACTTATAATAATTTTTGAAAATAATTTGAAAGCCTATAATCAAACGACTTATCAGAGACAATTTCGTGCTGACTCTTGTTGTTGTTAGGTGCTCACCAATCGTATCTGACTCATAGCAAACCATCATAGAGTTTTTGATAGCTGATTGTTTGGGGATTATTTTTGGGAGTAGGCTGCTACATCCTTCTCCCATTTTTTGTAGTGCTGAGGATCGAACCCAAGACCTCAGAGAGTGCAGAGTGGCACTCTATGAACTGAGCTAAACTCCAGCTCATGCTGACTCTGTTGTATCATATTTTTATTCATTATATTCAAATATAAATAAATACACACACACACACAGCCCTCACTGTCTACCATATACAGTTTGTGTAAATATAATTGATTGTTATTTATAGGAACAAGTACCCAGTTTACTATGTAATTACACCACAGACATTTTTAGGCTAATCAAATTAACCTGATAGTTTTCTTCTATTCTAGAAACCAAAACTACAGAAGTATAGTTTCTTTTAAGTTCCTGACATGTTATCTTGTTTGTCTATTTATGAACCCTTTTTGGTCTCCTCCTATCAATAGTACACATGCTTGTTTTAACATCTATATCTTTCCAAAGAACTCTTTCATTATTTATTTCACTCTTCCATATGAGTAAAATCATAATTGTTTAAAGTTACCCAAACGGTGTGCACAGTAAATCTCACAATTTCATATTTTTGTGTTTATTATTTAACATTGTGTTTCAGATCTGTGTTGTTCAGCTGGAGGCAGAGTTTACCTCCAACTGTGTGCTGGTGCAAACTGTGTTAAACTAAGTCACTTTGTAAAGTTCTTAACTTGTGAGAGTGACGGCTATTAAGTGTGATTACTGGATCGAATACATATGAAAATTTACTTTTCTTAAAAACTGCCTTTTCAGGCTGGGTGTGGTGGTGCATGCCTGTAGTCCCAGTGACTTGGGAGGCTCAAGCAGAAGGATAGTGAGTTCCAGGCTAGAGGCAGTCTGCATAATTTAGTGAGACCCTAACTCAAAATAAACAAATTAACAATGGACTGAGGGTGCAGTTTGGTGGTAGAGCACTTCAAAGTACATGTGAGGCCCTGAGTTCAACCCCCAAGTACCTCAAAAAATTCCTTTTTCTATTCCAGAATTGTTGATATCTTTATGTGAGTATGCCTGTTTCCTGCTAGTCTTCCACAGAAGAGGCATGAAAAGGCTGAGGGGGCCCTGTTTGATTTCAGGACAGCACAGCACCAGTAAATTGAAAGTTGGAAAATGTCCACACACCCTTCTGTCCTTAACCATAAGATTTTCATCCACAACCTGCATTTTCTTTTTAAATCTCCTTAGTGTCTCTATAGAGTTAGAAGATAGGCATAACATCCTGGGATTCACTTGATCACACCCAATGAATGTTCCACTTTGTGGTCGGGCTGGCAACGTCTACACAGTGTGGAGGAACATCTGTGTTACACCAAGTCACGGTGATCAGGCTAATATCAGATATATCAATTGGAGGCCATTGCTGGATCAGTACCAAAAGAACAGGAGCTCCCAGAAAATTTCCTGGATCAGCTTAGTAAAAACTCTAGGAATAAAGCACATTGCATAAGGTGGACTTTGAAGATCTAGTCTACTTCATATTTATTGTGTTGTTGTTGTTAGATGTCATCCAGTCCATGTCCAACTCATAGAGACTGCATACAACAGGGGAAACACTATTGTTAGTGCTTCTGTGCTATTCATAGGGTTTTCAATTGCTGATTGTCTTTTTTTGGAGTGGGTTTCTAGGTCCTTCTCCCAAGCCTACAGCACCCAGTGTTCCCAGGCTTTCTCCAATCCAAGTGCTAACCAGGCTTGACCCTGTTTATCTTCTGAGATCTAATGGGATCAGATGCTACAGTGGTACAGCTGCAGGCATTTATCATGTAGATTCCATTAATATTTTCCTGAAGATATATTGTTGTTGTTGTTGTTGTTAGGTGCCGTCAAGTCAGTATCCGACTCATAGCGACCCTCTGTACAACAGGGGAAACACTATTGTCAGTGCTTCTCTGCTGTTCATAGGGTTTTCGATGGCAGATTGATTTTTGGGAGGGGGTTGCCAGGTCCTTCTCCCAAGAAGATATATTACCCCCTCTGAAATTAAGATGTGATGACACTTGTGTGCATCACTAGAATGAGGAATTTTTGGATAACTTCCTCCTTCTACAAAATATTAAGGGCTCTAAGTATTGTGGAAAATTTACTCAAAATCATGACAGAATCAATAAAAAATTAGATATGGAGAAAATATGTGAACTTCATTTCTTTGTGCTCATAAAATGAGTAGAAACTAGAATCTTTTTGTAAAATTTGTGTGACTCAGATCACCTGAGCATCTATTCATGTTTACCTGAGCATCTATTCATTTTCCTAATTGATATTTATTTTTTTCCCATTTTGTTAGTTGCCCATTCTATAATTGTGTTTACAATTGGCTTTTTTCCCCCTATTCATGGTATTAAAATATGTTGCTTATTGGTGTTGCAAATATTATCTTCTATTGACCCAACTTTCCTTTAATTATGTCTTTGAATCCTTTACTGATAGAAACTCTTACTTGTGATGTGGAGAAATGCTATCACTTGTTTCTCCCTCTCCCCTGTTTTTTATTTTTTATTTGGAATGGGGTCTTG
Organism: Pedetes capensis; assembly: GCA_007922755.1. Lineage (NCBI taxonomy): Eukaryota > Metazoa > Chordata > Mammalia > Rodentia > Pedetidae > Pedetes > Pedetes capensis. Next base: position 12,374 of record VMDO01012295.1, on the reverse strand, counting down.
TACATTAATTCTCCTTGTATTGATCATGGTCCACCTATCAGGAATAGAGGAATGAAGAGTTAGTGTGGCCACCACTAGTTTAGAGGGGTAAAGGGAGAAAGTATTGCTATCTGAAACTATAGAGAAGTAGATCTTCATGTTGAATCCTGGGAAAGTTACATATTGAAATCTCATTTAAATTTGAATTTCATTCCAATTTTAGTATATGCGCTGCCCAGGTAAGCAGTAAGCACTAAATTTAAATTTCAAGTAAGAATTTTTCCCCCAGGAGATCATGAATTCCAGAAATCCACTGACTTCTCCCTTTCTCCTACACTCCAATTTTTCTTTCTTTCTTTCTCTTTTTATATATTTTTTCTTCTTCAGTACTTGGGGGTTGAACCCAGGACTTTGCACACACTGAGCTGCACCCCCAGCTCATTTATAATTTTTTTAATTATTATTATTTTGAGTAAGGATCTCACTAAGTAACTTAGGCTACTTTTCATTGAACTTGCGATCCTCTTGCCTTCTGCCTCCCAAGTCACTGGGATTACAGGTATGTGCCACCATGCCCAGCTGATCTTTCGATTTTTTTTTTTTCAGTCATAGGTGTTGAATCCACGGCCTCGTGCTTGTGTGATTTTCAAGTGCTGGACCACTGAGTTGCCCCCCGCCCCCCCCCCTTTTTTTTGAGATAGAGTCTTTCTAAATTACACAGACTGCCTCCTGTCTGGAACTTGCGATCCTCCTGCCTCTGCCTCCCGAGCCACTGGGATTGCAGGCGTGCACCACAGCGCCCAGCAGGATCTTTTGAATTTTTGATAGTGGTTTTCATTGGCTAAACTCAGACAGAAGACAAAATGGCAAAGGATGCTGAGAATTATAGCTAATGGTGAAGCAAATGTGCTATAGAAACAATATAAAATCATTTCTACCTGAAATTTTAGTCAATGTATTCATTTGTAGCTTACAATTCTACAAAGTAATCAAGTCAATGGGAATGATTTCTTTCAAGGCTGTTAGTCACTATAGAGAAGGTTGTCTTAGGCCATTTCAGTTTCTATTAAAAAAAATAGGGTAACTTATGTTGTTGTTAAGTGCCCTCAAGTTGAGTCTGACTCATAGCGACCCCATGGACAACAGAAGGAAACACTCCCCAACACTGTGCCATGCCCAGCACTATGTCAGTGCTTCTCTGCTATTCATAGGGTTTTCAGTGGTGGATTGTTTCAGGATTGTTTTGGGAATGGACTGCCAGGTCCTTCTCCCTTCCCTTTGTGTGGTTCTGGGGATGGAACACAGGCATTCAAAGACTGTAAAGCAGCACTCTACTAACTGAGCTAAACCTCAGCCCCAAGGGTAACTTATAAACAAAAGAAACTTATTTCTCAGAGTTCTGGAGGATAGGATGTCCAAGATGAAGGTGCCAGAAGATCCAATGCCTAGTAAGGCCCATTCTTTCGCATAGCACCCTCACTGGGCTGAGGAGGTAAAAGGAACTTTTAAGGTCTTTCAAGCCCTTTTATAAGGGCACTAACTCGGTTTGTGGGGATGGAGGCCTCATGATCTGATCACTTCCTAAAGGTTCTACCTTTTAATACCATCACCTTGGTTGGAGTGAACATGTGAATTTTGGTGGGGATGACAAGTTAGAACATACTAAGGGCTAAAGGAAAAATTTAAAATTGAAAGTTTAGTCTATGGTAGGCTGCATAGAGGCCATAAAGACCTGTATGTTTGCATCTTTTTGTGGTTCTGGTTCTGTGACAATGTGGTTCTGTGACAATGGGTTCACTTCATAGTTTTTGTTCTATACATTGAAACTGCCATAAATTTCAATTAATCACAACTTTTCACAAAGAAGAAAGGATGTAATTTGAATTAGAGACCAAAATCCTCTGAGGTAGTGGACACTCAAATTCTTTCCAGGTAATTCATCATCCATGAAGTGAATTCCAAAAAGGATTAAAATCTATTGGGCACAGTGCCCCATGCCTGTAATCCCAGCAACTTGGGAAGCTGAGGCAAGAAGATCGCAATTTCGAGCCAGAGGCAGTTTGTGTAATTTGGTGAGACCCTATCTCAAAAAAGTAAGCCAAAAATGGGCTGGGGTGCAGCTCAGTGGTCCAGCACTTGCAAAGCACGCAAGCGTGAGGCCCTGGGTTCAACTCCCAGTACCGAGAAAATAAAACAAAACAAAACAAAAAAAACCTCAAGCACTTCACACTAGAACAAATTGAAAATAAATACCAAAGTAGTGTCCAGATAAACTCTAAAGACTTTGGTATTAAATTGCTGATATTCAGCTATTTACTCAACAGTGTGGTTTTATGATCCATGCCAGAGAATACTTTTTTTTTTTGGTGGTACTGGGGGTTGCACCCAGGGCCTTGCCCTTGCATGCTCTGCAAGTGCTGAACCACCAAGCTGCACCCACAGCCCATTTTTTTACTTTTTGAGACAGGATCTCACTAAGTTACCCAGACTGCCTCTGGTCTCGAACTTGTGATCCTATTGCCTCTGTCTCCCAAACCGCTGGGATTATAGGCGTGCGCCACTGTGCCCAGCTCCAGAGAATACTTTTGAAAGTTGGGGAATACATACAAAAATAAATATAATTCCTCACTTCCAGTATGTGTGGTGTCATGTGAAAAAAATAACCTACAATAACGAGTTGAATCAACCTAAAATTATTTGAATCAAATATTTTCTAATTTGTCTCTGAGGTTTGATGAGACTATTTAAGATATTTGGCTGTGTAATTCGGTGAATTTACTTTTTAAGATATAAACCAAGGTGAATGATCATTTCTTCAGGAACATAGGCAAAGTCTTCCTCAGATGCACTGATTTTTACCACTGACATTTGGTTATAGAACTTGTGGCATCATATCTATATGCCTTGGGTGTATTTCAGTCCAAACATATATAATAAAAGTTCACATGTATCCCCCCACTTTAGACCTTCAAGGAAAAATGTATTATTTAAATTCCTTTTAGAGATCATGAGTCTTCAAGATTTACTTTTTAAAAAGCTAATATTATTAATACTCAACAGAGTTTTCCAAATTCTCTTGAATAAAGAGGAGGTAGTTTATTGAAGAAATTTTTACTAAAAAATAGAATTAAAAAGTACTAAAACTTGGAAGGAAAAGTCACAGTTGTAATTTTATGAGGCAATCTGGTTTTTAGCATACTTGAAAATTCAACTAAGTTTGAAATCTAATTGAAATAAAATAATGTAATGTTCAAAATTGCTGCTGATATCATTTGGAGTCATCATTGTATCTAATGCTGCGTTATATATTGTTGATTAGACTCCTGAATAGTATTACACACTTCACAGAAAAATATGAATTTTCTTTCACATGTATTTTGAAAGTATGCTTGGCAATTACAGGTTTTAAAAATTAGCCTGATATAGTATTTGTATACGTAGAAAAATTTCCCAAGTATAAATATTAAAACTTCCTATTTCTTTTAGTTGTTCTTTTATTTCCTCTCCTTATATCTTTAAAGCATATTTATTTCAGATCCGGGGTGGGATGGTGGTGGGGGGGGAGGAAGTACACAAGAGGGTAAGGGGAATTTATCTGCGTAATGTACAACAAAATGCATATATGGAAATGTCACAATGAAAAGCATGTCAGAGTGAATCACATTAAGGTGTACATTATAAATTTCCAATAAAAAAACTCTTACCATTTTAAATATATATATATTGCTTTGATTAAAGATTAATGAATTTTAGACCCACCTAATCTCATAGCTTTCAACCTGGGCCACTATAGCTGAGAAGAATCCCTTCAGAAGGACAAATATCCTTCCTTTATTCCTTTCCATGTGGCACAATAATGCAGATAGAGATGCCAAAAATTAAATGCTGAACATGGTCTACTCAGGATTAAATAATAAATGTAGATGATGTTTCAGTTTATTCAAAAAGAATTGTTCTTTGGAAATGAATACCCACAACATTATTAATTTTTCTAAAGTGTCAGATATTGGCACTTTGAAAATTCAAGGGAAAAAACACATTGGATGTTTTTATGATCATTTTAATTAATATAATGATCAAAGGAAATATGGTGTCTCTGAAAAGTCAAGAAATAGACATACAGTGGTTTTGTCTTTGTTCTTGAGATCTTTCTTTCATTTCTTTCATTTTTTTTTTCACCAAAAGAATAAGGAGAAAAAGCTGCTTTCTGTTCCCTCTGGCTTTAAACCTCTTGTTGTTGTTGTTAGGTGCCATGGAGTCGGTATCCGACTCATAGCGACCCTCTGTACAACAGGGGAAACACTATTGTCAGTGCTTCTCTGCTGTTCATAGGGTTTTCAATGGCAGATTGATTTTTGGGAGGGGATTGCCAGGTCCTTCTCCCAAGCCTACAGCTTCTGATGTTCCCAGTCGGTCTCCCATCCAGGTACTAACCAGGCCTGACCCTGCTTAGCTTCCGAGATCTGACAGGATCCGATGCCACAGGGCTACAGCTGCAGGCTTAAACCTCTAGCAGAGTTAATATACTGTGGTTTGTCTCCTCAAACTCTAACAAAAAATTATAGATTCGAAAAACATTTTTCTCTCTGATCAGTCTTTCAAGTTAAATATTATAGTCTTGTAGACTATCCCTGTGATTAACTTCAAACAATAGGATTGATAGTATGGCTATCTTGTAGAGATTGAAGTGCTATAAAATGAAACAAAGAGCCAATATTGTGCCAAGGAGCCTACTGATTTACTCCAGAGAGCATGATTTAAAAAAAAAAATCTTTCCCAATAAGTTTCAGTATTAATTTTCTTTTATTTATACACAGGATTTAAAAAACCTAATTCATGAAAAGGCTGGGATTTAGCTCACTTGGTAGAGCGCTGCACTGTAGTCTCTGAGGTCCTGAGTTCAATTCCCAGCACCACAAAAATGGGAGAAGGACCTGGCAATCCACTCCCAAGGCAATCCCGAAACAGTCTGCCATTGAAAACCCTATGAGGATCGCTATGAGTCAGATACTGACTTGATGGCACCTAACAACAATTCATGGAAATGTTTTAAAAATTTATAAAATTGGTTAAATAAATTCATATAATAGAAATATTACAATGAAAAGTTGGTTTTCAAAAAATATCAGATTCAGGTTCTAAGTATGCAAAAGTATTAAAGAAAGAGAGATTGGAAAGTTCAAACTAATGAAAAGGATATTAAGTAATGATACGGATGATTCTAAATACTTTCATTAATAAATGTACAAGATGAGAAATGTTAATGTCATTTATTTTGGGGATTTAAAATATAATATAGAAATATATAACATTTAAAAATGAAAACAAGCAAGCAGCATTTAAGAATTTACATAGTAGTTTTGATAAGATATGATAAGGTACAGATGATAAAACTCATGAATAGAAAACAGCAATAAAAAATAAATCAAATTAATTAGAATGTCCAGTTATTAATATTCAAATGATGCTAAGTGTTGCATTAACATGGAAATGAAGCACATCTAACCTGAAGTAGAAAATAGAAATGCAAAACCCAGATTACATTGTTTTCCTTTAAGGAATTAAAGATAATATTATATACACTAAGTAGTTTGAAAATTGCATTTCTAAAGGTATATCATGAGTGGCCTTGATATTAAAAGAAACAAATAAAAAACAAGAAAGCATTAAAAAAAGACATAAGGAAACCAAAGACTAAATCATCATGAAACTTCTACCTAGGAATGAAACAGATTAAGGTTTTCCTATCAAAGAATATCATCTCAAAGATTTTATCAGTGATTTCAGTCCCCTAGTCTTTTCAAGACAGATTCTAGAAACAATTCATAAGAGCTGAAATTAAATTTATAGGTGAAAACATATGTGGCAGAGTGTATTAACTGCTTTCACATATTTTGACTCCTTTTCTTGCATTTACTCTCCCTGTGGCAGGATCATACATTGTTGTCACATGGTATGCTGAATTATGTGTCCTATTTTGACTAATAAAATACCAAATGAAATGTTAGTTATTATTTCTGAGTATATATCTGAATAACCTGAAACTTTCTGCCATGCTGATGTCCTTGAGAGAGATTACTCTATTTGTCTGGGATGGTAAATGGAGGTGAGGGGAGACAGATTTACAACATGTTGAACCGGTTGAGCAGGTGCCAGGAGATGAAAATAAACTTTTGCTGTTATTGTTCTGGATCCACTGAGATCCAGGAAGTAAATTTTCTACAGTTTTGTTTGTTTGTTTGTTTTCTTTTCTTTTCTTTTCTTTTCTTTTTTTTTCCAGCGGGGGAACAAGGTCTCATTCTGTGTAGCCCCAACACTGGCCTGGAACTCATTATGTAGTCCAGGTTCATCTCTGAATTATTATCTGCTTTGTTATCCACCCCCAAATTAATCAGTGGTCAGATTACATACATCAGAGAAGCACACCAAGTATAAAACTCAGGAGCTAAGCAAAGAATCTCCTAACAGAGATCAAACTATTAACATCTTCTAGTCTCTGAATATGGGAGAAGGACCTGGCAACCCCCTCCCAAAAATCAGTCTGCCATTGAAAACCCTATGCACAGCAGAGAAGCACTGACAATAGTGTTTCCCCTGTTGTACAGAGGATCGCTATGAGTCGGATACCGACTCGACGGCACCTAACAACAACAGTCTCTGAATAACACTATATTACTGCTGGAGGTGTAGCTCAGTGGTAGAACACTTATTTAAATCTCTTTCTAAATATAGATTTACCTTCATCCAGGAAGTTTGCATATATTTTTGTTACCATAAAACTAAAATATTTTATGTATTTTTAATACCACTGAGCTACACATGGAGCTCGAGATTTTAGTTAGTATTTTTCTTCTACTGTATTTCAAGATGATTCCTTTTCATATTTCAGGACAATTTTTCCACTTTGTTCCTAATATCTCCTCTATATTTCCATTTTGTGCTTAAGTGCTTAGTTTTGCATATAGTTATCTGACATATATTTTACATTAAAATTAATTTATTCTATTTAAAATTTCTATATTAATGTTATATTTTTTATTTTTGAATTTTGAGTTATGGAATTTTACCTTGATTTTTATCATAATTTCTATTAAATTGTTTTTTATTTCTTCAAACACATGAAACAGGAAATTTAATGTTTAATATTTCCATTATCTAATTGCTTGTAGGTTATATTTTCCATTGCTTTTCATTACTTTTAAAAATTGATTCATTTGCCAATTATTGTTTTAGTACTGGACATTGCTTATGAAAAATTAGAGTTATATTAGTTCTTGAGCAATGTTAACTTTTTTTGAAGAAGACTAGACTTACTTTTAGTAGGATACTAGTGGAAACTTGTAAGCTTCAGTACTGATGAGGTCCTGTCTGTGTCCTGTTCACTTTTGCTCGTCATCAGATTTATACCACTTTGGTTCTAAAGATAAATTGTGGAGGTTTTCCCAGAGCCCATACAACAGATTTTCAAAAATTGAGACATATATAAAATGTGTTTTTACTTATAAAACTTTACTAGTATTTATTATATCATATGTTATATGCAGGTATGTAGGCACTAGCTGGCACTACTCTCCGTGTAGGTAGAACACAAAAGAAATGACAGTGAAGTCAGAAAAGAGCAAATGAAAGTAAAGACCTATTATTCTCTCTATTTTATGAAGACAGTGAGAATATTTTTTATTAAAAAAGGCCATCTCTTCTGAACTCACCAAGACCTCAAAACTAAGTAAAAATCAAGCACAATGGTAAAAATCTAAATCTTAAGTAACAGCCACATTTAACATGTGCCATGGCAATATGCTATCAGTTTATGTGGACTCTTCAATTCTTATGAAATTATTCAAAACAAATATTATTAGCTCAATTTTATTAATGGGAAAAGTGAGGTGTAGCAATGTTAACATGCCAGGTAGCATAGCTGTTAAGATGCTTAAAACCATCTCTGTCTAGAAATAATGATAAATTCTTTCCCATGCATTGAGATTAAATTTTCTGATTCACTCCAATAGCAAAATCTAACTTCAGGTCAAGTGATTAATGAATGATAAATCTCACATGATGAACATATGTATCACTGGGCTTCTTGTTTGCCTTCTGAATTTACTGTTTACTCTCTGTGCAGAATAAGCTTAAGGCACATTCTAGTTGTACTATATGGAGTTTTCATTAGATCAAATCCCAGTAAACTCCTTGAGCTAGACATTATTTGCATACCCAAGAAGGAAAATAATTTGCCAATGTTTCCAAATTTTTATCACCATTGGAGGAATAGTATACACAGAGAATGCAAATCCATAGTTTACCTACTATTCCCATGTTATTGGTTGAAATCCAGACATTTTACAAGCAATTTTACTGGAACAATGCAATAATCCCATAGCTCTATAATAGAAACATATTTTAGACCAGATGTGAGCAAACTTTCCTTTTTACTTCCTGTCAGTCTTTTGACAAGAGCAGCTTGTTATTTGTATATAAAAAAGTAAAAGTGTTTTCAAATGAATGCTTTTGTGACAAGGTGGACTGTTAAATTGTCTTCTGACACCAGATTTTGACTATTAATTGTAGGGAAGAATTGGGAGGAAATTGGCAAAAACTCCCAAACTGGGAAAATGGCATTTGAATATGTGGTTTGTAAGTTAGAAATCTAGGGAAAATGAAAGTAACTTGGTTGCATGTTTGTACAAAACCCTTCCTGATTGGACAATTGGACTGAAAGCTGATTGGCTCAGGCCATTCCATGGGCGAACTATATAAAGAGCTGCACTGGGGCAGCATGACTTTTTTTTTTGGCACGGCCTTTTTGGCATCCCTTTCTGCGCCTTCTCTCCTGTTCCTGCCTGGACCACCTATGAGGAAGTGCCTCTCCCGCTGCTCTCCCCAGACCTTCAGTGAGGAAATAATGCTCTTCCTTTGCAATCCTCAACAATGAAAAGAACCTGCTCTCTGTCTGACCAACAACGAAGCAACAGCTGTCTCCTCCTGACCACCGAGACGACCAACACAGGTGTTTGCCCCTGGAAGGCAAAAGTGTCTGAGGCTTTTCCTTTCTCCCATTTCTGCCTGGGTCCCGAGGGCCGCAGGAGTCTGCGCCCCTCACCTGAGGGTCCCAAATGAATTGTGTTTAGTATCTGTGTGCGTGGCGGCGCAGCCCATCTGAACCTCCAGGCCGGACCGGGAGGCGCGCGCCCCACATAGATTTGGCACCCGAACGTGGGGCCCAACAATCATACAAATAAGGAACAACAACATAGAAGACTCATGGTTTTTGTTGTTGTTGTTGTTAGGTGCCATGGAGTTGGTATCTGACTCATAGCGACCCTCTGTACAACAGGGGAAACACTATTGTCAGTGCTTCTCTGCCGTTCATAGGGTTTTCAATGGCAGATTGATTTTTGGGAGGGGGTTGCCAGGTCCTTCTCCCAAGCCTACAGCTTCTGGTATTCCCAGTCGGTCTCCCATCCAGGTACTAACCAGGCCCGACCCAGCTTAGCTTCCGAGATCTGACAGGATCGGATACCACAGGGCTACCACTGCATTTGTGACAAACACTAGCTTGTCACAAATGTCAGTTATAAATTCATCAAGAAATATGAAAGTAATAGTATTATTTGGGGTCTGGGGAAGGGTTTACTCAAATTTTTGGCTAAAATATCTACTTTTCGATCATTTCTGTTGACAAACCTGGTAGTGTGTCTTTCATTTGCAGTGCCCCTCCTGCCTTGCGTCTGTGGAAGGGCACACTCATACTGGCCAAAGATCTCCTAGGAAGCTGCAATCCTTTCTAGTATTCATTTTTAGCACACATGAAAAAAGCCTTAACTAAGAAAACTTAATAAATGTTCAAATGAAGTCATATGTTTTAAAAGATTATACCTGAAAAAACAAAACAGTACAAAAACACACGAACTTATTTTTTTAAAGACTCAGATTTATTAATCCTATTGTCAAATCTTCTTAAGCCATTTTTTCTTATTGTTGTAGTAGGGGTTAAACTCAGGGTCTTGTACATGCTAGGGAAGCATTGTACCAATAAGCCACATCCCGAGCCTCTCTTTAACTTTTAATTAATTAATAATAATTAGTCAATTTATTTATTTTTGGTCTATGGAGACTGACCTGGACCTCACTATGTAGCCCAGGTAGGCCTTGAACTCACAATCTTCCTGTCTCAGTCTCCTGGAGTCTCTGAGATTACAGTCATGCACCATCGTGTATGGCACCTTAAATTTTTAAAGATAAAACTCCAGAAGATATGTACTTTCTTCTCTTGTTTTTCAGATAGCCATAATCTCTCTTTAGTCAAATAATGTAACTATTTTACTACCCCAAATGAACTGTTTCATTTAAATTTATGCTGAAAAAATAGTCAAAAGTTTTGCTAAAATTTTACCAACCTAGACAGATTCATTGCATTTCAACTACCATATTTCATCAGATCCCAGGTTATAGATTGATTGTCCTGCATAAAGTTTAAGAAATAGCCAGGTCAGTCAGTGCCTATCAGCATCTTCTGGCCCTTGTATTTTCCATTTCCTTTATTTGGTTTTTATTTTTTGTTTATTCATTTTTTAATTTTCATTTTTGCATACTTGGGGATGCAGAGCCCCACACATACTTGCAAGTGTTCTACCACTGGGCAGCACCCCTAGCCCATTTTTTATTTTTTGTTTTGAATCAGAGTGTTGCTAAGTTATGGAGGCTGCCTCTGGCCTTGAACTCATGATCTTTCTCCCTCTGCTTTCTGAGTCACTGGGTTTACTGGTGTGTACCACCACACCCTGCTTTACTGACATTTTAAATAAAATGTCTTCCAAAGTTTGCTTGATTATTCAGCCACTGTTCTCTGGCCACCTATTATCTGCAAACAGTATCGAGGATGATCCTCATGCAGGCATCTCTTTCTTCCACAGACCTTAAAGATATTTATATAAGTAAATGAAATGATATAATTTCATTGCAGTTTTGCTTACTACTTTGACATACATGCTCACATGTTCTCCTACAGAATTCACTAAAGTTTTAATGTCACATAAAATGAACAGTAAATACACCAATGACATCTACTGTAACTTGGATCTTGATAGTATCCCAAAAGCTCACATATTAAAGTCTTAGTCCTCAATTTGACTTAAGTGAGAGGTGTCGGAAACCTTTAATAGTTAGGACATAGCAGGAGGTTTCAGGTGATTGAGGGCATGCTCTTAAACGGGAGTGTGGGATACAGTGTCTTCTTGCTCCTTTTTGCTGGTAGGTTACCATGGTTTTGTTTCTTCTTTTAGATCCTTAAGACTCATTACTTTTTCGTGCCTTATTACAACAGCTAGGACCTCTCATTAATGTTGCATACAGTGACTTTCGTGTATTTCTTTTTATTCTTCCTGATAATAGGCTATTCAATAATTTATAATTTTAACAAAATGGTAAGCTGCCTTAGGCAAATAAAGAAATGAATTTCTATTTCTAAGTTACCAAGTGGTTTTCCTTTCTTATCTTCTTTTTTTCAATTGAGATTTTTTTTTAAATTTCATCAAATTACTTTTATAAAAGTACAAGAATAGCATTATGATATTTCTTCTTATTTTAACTATATTGTGAATTACAATGGACAAGCTTTCAAATGCTTAAATAATTGTGCAATTTCCAAGACAAATCACATTAATATTAAAATGTTTTATGTATCAGTGGATTGAACCTGTTGCTACTTGCATAGGAATTTTTCCGATTCAAAAAGAATCAGGCTGTAATTTTATTTTTAAAGTCCTTGTCCTGTTCTGGAATTATAATGTTGCCTTTATATTCTGAATGTTCCCACTTCTATTTTCTGCTAGCATTTGTGTACAATGGAGTACTCTTTGTTTATTACTTTTTTCATAGAATCTAACAGTGAAACAATCTGAGCTAGTTTTTTCTTTGTGTAAAAGTGATAATGAACTTTTTTTTTAAAAAAATATGTGTTTTGTATTGCATCATTTTTGGCAAGTTGTTTATTCAAAAAAAGTAGTCCATTTTACTGGGGTTGTTAAGATTTTTCTTCTAACTATTCTCTTCATATCATTTTTAGTATCTGTATATTCCCTAATAATAACCTCCCTCACATTTCAATCCTGATATTATCAACTTTTATTCTCTCTCTATTATTCTTGATCAGACTAGTTATTTGTTAAGTATATTTCTTCAAAGAACAAATGTTAACGTTGCAATTTTTTCTGAGTTTAAATTTCAGCAAAAGAAGTAATATTTAACTTAATCTGATGTTATGATTAGTAGAGATAACATCGGTCCATGTTAGGTGTTTGTATATGAAGGTAGACCTGAAGAAAAAAAAATGAAATGAACATGAAAACAATGGTCATCAGTTTCTTTTTTCCTTTTTTCTTTTTCTTTCTTTCTTT